>JAPYZM010000084.1:55841-78801 GCA_030522845.1 Psyttalia concolor | reverse complement strand
TGCCTCGTGGGATTATATCACTCGCCTTCGGCTCGTGATATAAACCTCCCACTCGCCAAAAACCATTTTTTTTCACTTGTTACGAAATATACTATTTCGGTCACTCTCCGCTTCGCGTCGAGTGACTAAAAAGTGCTTTTTCGATACATTGAGATGAAAAATATTGTTCGTAATACGTGAAAAAAGTGGTTTTTAACTGGTGGGATTATATCACTCGCCTGCGGCTCGTGATATAAACCTCCCACTAGCGAAAAACCATTTTTTTTCACTTGTTAGTAAATATACTATTTTCGCTTAACAATTTCAGTAGATTTTCCGGGGCGACTTGAGTCGACTTGAGTTTGCCGAGTTTTTAATATAAAATCGCCATTTTTGGGGGAAGAAATTAGAAAAATTCACCCGAGCTTTTCCGGCTTCACCGCGGGCGTTACAATTTTCAAGCAATTTTTATTAAATATTTCTCCTCGTGCGGTTAAATCGACAATATTCTACAGTTCACTGAGCTAAAATGGAAGTTATCAAAATCAATTAATTTTTTCTTTATTTTTTATTAACAGTTTCAATAGTTTTTTGTCATTCCACTCTCGGCCCTTTTAAATCGCAACAAAAATAACTGCACAGTTTTTCTTGGAACAATTTCACTAGATTTGCCGGTGGAAATTAAGTTTACCGAGTTTTGAATATAAAAAAGTAAGTCTAAGGGGAAGAAAATGGGAAAAATGATTGGATGTTTTTCAGGCGTTTTCATACTGTTTCGAAGTAATTGGGGTTTACGGGGAATTCTGATGTTTCGCAGGGGAAATTGAAAGTAATTGGGGCAATGAGAATTGTTTACTCCGGGTATTTATGGCGTATTCAATCTTTTGTGAGTCGTAAAATGAAAATTGGTTGAAATCGACTTTTTCCATTTTTCTGCAGTTGACGGGGGACTTTCGAGGCAATTTCAAAAGGAAAATAAATAAAAAATTATTGACTTTTTCTAGAGATTCCAATACACTTCCGTAGATTTATATTAATATAAAATTCCAGTGCTATAAAAACAGGAATTTTTCTCATCAAATTTCTTCTTAATCCTCTCAAGGTCATGTAGACATCTGCAGCTGATAAATTACCATCAGAGGGTCTAGAAAATTGCTCGAAAATTCGTGAGCCATGGATACCCACTGAGTTGCAAATTTATTGAATACCTCCTTCCGAAAGTTTATGATTTTTATTATAAATTGGCATTTTCATTACATGAAATTCCCTGGCGTTAATTAATTAGTTTTTAAAGTTGTTCGGAAATCGTGAAAAACTCGCCAATAAAAATACCAAAATCCTCAGCACTGATTGCTTCGATACATCCTCATCTTCTTAGCCTTGAAATCTCTCGATCGAAATGTCTGATTCCTCACCAAATATTCAGTCAATAATTTTCCCGTGCATTTCTCCATATCCCAGGCATAAATCCACGAGTTTTTCCCCAGCGTTCCATCAAAATCAAATCTCCCATCCGGTTTTTCACAGTTGTATTCCCTCCTCGAGGCAGTGCGAACTTCCTTTCGATGGATTTTCGCGCAAACCTGGCACTCAAATGTCCGGAGATAAATTTCAAACACACTAACCGGGTCTGTAGGTCTCCTCCCCAACTGCTCCAAGAGTCTGGCATTGGTTACCCCAGATTCTGTCAATTTATGGCCCAAATATCTCTCATATTCCGCGTCATTCTTAATCAACCGATGCAGGAACTCGGCTAGATGCTTTGGAGACTCAAAATCCTGGACTGCGACAGCTGATGAATTATTTGGAAGCCAATCCTGAATTTAATCACAACAAATTACTCATCTCTCCATCAAAACAAGACATTTATTCCTAATTTTATCGAGTTATGATTCCGTAATTTATTCAGACTCAGGTGAGGAAGAAAAAACTCACTTTGAATGTTGGCGAGCCATAATAAACCGGCACAGATCCAGCAATCAGAGGTCTCCATAATTTTTCGGTGATGTAATCGTCGCAGACGGCATTCTCGAAGGCCAGAGTGAACTTGTACCTCCCAACGAATTTCTTCAACTCGTCGCTGCCCAAGCTCTCGATGTAATTATTTCTCAAATGCTCGGGGAGCTTCCGATTGTTCAGACAGGTTCCATAAGCATCAACGGGGATGTGCTTCATCAGTGCCTGAATGTACGAGTCCCTGTCGCTGAGAGTATCGCAGTTTGATTGGAGATACAGGAGAGGAGAGAGCTTCTCTTTTATCATCAGTCGGCTCTTCTCATTTGTTGGGGTAAAAAATTTCGTGTCTGCGTCGAGCGTAGATAATATAAAAATAAGTAAATAAATTAATTAAACAAATGCAGTTGGAAAAGTGGGAAATGTAAATAGGAAATAATTTGAGGGGGCAAATCACCTGATAAATCCTTCACTCCAGGCAAATCAACGAGCGTCAGAGGGACATCACTGAATCGGCTGAATGTCGATGAATAATTGAATAGTTTGAGTGCCTCCTCGTGAACAAACATTAAATTATTTCTGGGCGATTCTTCGTGGAGTAAGCCCCACTGGACGCCATTGCCTCGAGGGATTGGTAGATCGTTAATCTCCAGATTACTGCCGTAAAATAAAATTGCCTGCCGGACCCATTACGCGAATTATTTTTCTGTGACTCTGGCTTTTATGAGAATTTCATGCGTAACAAGCCTGACATGAATTTTTCAATTATTGTCCGTCGTATAGAAAGCAGAGAATTCATTAGGAAGGTTATTTTACTAATTTATCAGCAATAATGACTGGAATTATCAACAAAAATTCATCTCAATAACTCTCAATGCAATGAAAATGTCAATTAACATGAATGGAATCAATGAGATTGATAATTTAGGCATTACCTTCAGATTCTGATGATTCCGATAAATTCTGTCTTGAGTGAAGTGACACCGGAACTCCCCGCACCTTCTGGAAGTCCCGTCAGACCCAAAGGGTGTCCACCAGAGGATCACTGGTTCATCTGAAGGAATAAACCAATCATTTATTTGTTTATAAATCACCTGTTAATCTCTAGAAAATTAACGTCGTCAATTTACCTCCAGGAACTGATGTTTTTCCGTCATCAGGTGACCGGTTCACCTGCAGAATCACCAAAGAATCTCAAAAAATCTCCAATCATGCGCGAAAAAATTGAATAGAGAATTTTTTAATCATTTTTTTGTGGATAGAATTAATTCCGATTGTCTTCTCTGGAGAAATCGATACAGATTACCTCGTTAACATAAACAAATTGATATTCACCTGAATAATGAGCAGAAGAATTCCAATAAGTCCAACAATTAGAAGAAGCCTTCTGAACGTCATCCAACACATGGCCATCTCTCTCCCTGATTCACGACATCTCCATCAGTAATTCCTCAAGGTTATGAATCGCCGGATATCCCATATTAGATAAAGAAAAATATTTCTCCTTTAAAAACCTCATAAATTAGTCTCTCCCAACAAGACCATTGAATTCCAGACCTCGGAAGTGACATTTCGAGCATTTTTTGGTCCCCAGAATGTCTCTCAATGTCATTGAGAGATCAATTGTCCCCACTTTCATCAATATCACTGCACTAATCATTATCACTCAATCAAATCATCAATTACATTAATTACAACGCCAACAAACCTCCGAACTCCAGATTTTCCAAAAAGTCATCGAGAACCGAGTCAGAATTTTTGTCCAAGTCATTCCCACTGCAAGAATCAGCTGATTGGAGGCCAACGGGTGCCGCGGACAACGCGAAACCCCTTCCACCCACACTGCAGCCATCCAAAACCTGAAAATGTGAGTGCACATGTGGTGGGGACCTCGAGATTACCCTTTGCACGAAAACTTTCGCAACACCGAGTCCTCCGGATAACCGCAAATATTCATTTTAATTCCTAATCCGGAAATGTTTCGAGATGGACAGTATCTGGAGGTCATCAAGGTAGGTTACTGTGCCAACAGCTGGCGGATTTACTGGCGATCAGTAGCAACAGCTGTTTCTAAAAAAAATTGCGTTAAATTCTTAATGTACAGCGGTACACAGTGAAGCGACTCTTGACCTCATTTGTTGCTGTCAATAATTGAAATCATTCGGCGTACCTGCGAGGGTTTTTTTTTTATTGTGGGAGGCGAGGAAATGACCAGACTCTGATTAACCTGACTCATGGAGACTTTGTTGCTTCACTGATGAGCTCACCTGGCATTTACTGTTGAATTAATCGATTCTGGATATATGGGGAAAATTAGAGGATTTATTGATGGGTTTGGCAAACAATAAATGAGAGACATATGTTGATTTGTTCACAGATCTCTGAGAATTGCATGGCCACAGCGATAATAACAGTGAAGGAGAAATCAGTGGAAATCGACAAAAAGAATATTCTGACGAATAAATGGCTGAATTTGGAGGACTGGTGTTCTTTGTACAAGATAATCCAACGGGTTGCCCTTCGTAACAGTAAAATAAGCCCCGGGAATGACGGGCGAAAGAGCTCGGAGAGGAGGAAATCCACTCAGAGAATGGATGTCATGTGAGGCAATGCAAATACTTTAAAGAATTCGCCCCCATTTTGTTTTCTCATTGACAAATAAAACATAGAAACAATTGACATAATTGATGCTAATGAAGTTCAGCGGACCATTTATTGGCCCCCAAATAAAATACTAACCAAATTTTAGCTATTCCTATGAGGCCCCGAAGGACTCGACATCTCTAGCAACGATAAGAGCCCGAGTAACTCCAGCAAAACGACGTCCCAACGACTCAAAATCCTCGAGGAGCTCGAAAATGAAGACCGACAAGACTTCGTGTTCTCCAGAGGCTGAAGCCAGTCCGGAGACTCGGGTGAGACGTTTGATGGAGGGAAAGGACGAGGAGTACGTGCCTCCAGAGGTTCCAAATCACCTGAAGGGCCAGGAGGACCTGCATTACGTCCCAAGTAGAAAGAGTCTCCTGAAGCGGATGAAATCAGACAAATCGAGTCCTGACGACTCCTCAAATAGCTCAGAGACATCCAATAAAAATCCGTACGTTCCAAATTCCTTGTCCAGCTTGAGAAAGAAATCGAAGCACGAGATGTACGAGCCATCTGGGACGTCGTCTCTGCCCCCAGCAGTCACTGAAGCCTATGTCCCAAGCTCGAAAGCCTCTGCCATCAACTGCGACGAGTACACACCAACGTCAGGTGGAAAATTAACTGAAGAGACTGCTTACGTTCCAAATTCCCTGTCCACCTTGAAGAAAACATCGAAGCACGAGATGTACGAGCCCTGGGAGGGAACTCTGCTATCTTCTGAAGTGACAGAAGCATATGTACCCAGCGCCAAGGGCTCTAGCACGAGAATTGAAGAGTACGAACCTGATTTTTCTACTACGAGCATGACTCCAGATGTTACTTACGTTCCCTCAGCTAAAAAACGTATGAGGGAGGAGATTTGTGAGGATGACATGTGCAACGGTCACGGGCAGAATAAGGAATTGAAAGAAAAGAAGAAACACTGCTCGAGTAAGAAGAAAACATTGGCGAATAATGAGGGTAAACGAGAGCTCTAGGATTTTTTTACCTTTTGGGAAAAAACAAATGAAACCTTTCACCAAATTATGAATTTTAATTATTCCTGGAATAATATAATATTCATATTTTCCTGTTTGTTAATTTAATATTTCCACAACAAAACAAACATCCAGATGTCAATTAATCAATTGCGTCAGGTCCTAAATTGAATTGAATTGTTCTTTCAAACGGCAAAAACAAAAAATGTGTTCTAACCTTAAAATTTTCTGATTAAAAAAAACCACATCAAATATTCTAGAAATTTTCAATTTATTCACAAGATTTTTTTACACAAATTCCTCAAACCTCCTCCATAGGTTCCTCCACCAAATTCTGAATGGGTTCATTCATCTCGACCTTCTGCTCCTTCTCGCTCTCCATTCCCTCATCATCAGATGCCCCATCATCAGCGCCCGGATGAACTGGCACATGATGTTGAGGGCCAAGAGCCTCATGAGTGCTTCCAGGCTTGGCCCAGCCCTTGGCAGCCTCCTTCATCCCACTGACCTTATTCATATAAAAATCATAAACAAACTTGGCGACATGCGGCATATCCTCGATCTCCATGGGCGGCACACAGGGCTCCTCGTCATTGAGCCTCTGGGTGGGATAAGTCTCATGTGGCAACAGCTGTAGCTTCAGTGGCCTCCTCATCAGCTGATCAAAGGCAGGTGTCAGTTCAAAGCAATTCTTGAACAACGACACCCTAGCAAAGACATACAGCCCCAGCCTAGCCCTAGACATGGCCACCACAAGACGCCTGGCATCCCTCAAGTGTCCCACCGCCCTCGTCTTCACGAGACTCAACAGAATATAATCATTCTGCTGTCCCTGATACTTATCAACAGTCGTCACCTTGCTCGGCCTACCAATCAGTGGATTATTAGCACACCTGATATTAATAACATCCCTAATCAGATGTTTCTGTCCATTATAAGTAGTGAGAATGCTGATCTTGTCAGCAGGATACCCCAGCAATCTCATGAACATAAAAACAGCGACACAGTACTCAGCCTCAGCGAGATTCTGATAGAAATAAGCACTGGGCTCACTCTCCCCAACTCCATTAAAGTCCTCAACATTAACCAATTGAAAATCGTACAAAAATCCAGCATTAGCGACAAGATACTCTGGAGATCGTTCCACATGCGTAAGATTTCCAAGTTTCTTGTATCTCCAATTGTAAAGATTACAGATGCTGGGCCTGGCTCTCCCCTGGCCATCCAAATCGACAGTTGGCACGCCCAGACGAACAAATCGGGCGAACAACGACTGCTCCATATTCGAGTACTTCTGAAAAGCCATGTTCTTGATGACTGGCGGCAACTGATGATGATCTCCAATCATGATCCACCGTTTGAGACGATTGTAACCGTCCTGAGGGTTCTGGAGTAGCAGAGGAATGAATGTCTCAATCTCCAGGATCTGGGCAGACTCTTCCATGAGAATGTTATCATACTTGAAGCCCATGTCCACTAGCTCGCGACGCTTGAGGGCTGCATGAGTGCAGGTCATCGCGATGACCTTGGCCTCCTTGACGAGAAGATACTTGGAGCGGTCCAGGCCAGATCGCAGGAGCTCAAACGCCCTGAACTCCTCCAGCTGGGTAAATATCCTCTCGATGTACCTGAAGCAACTCCTGGCGATCTCCAGGTCCTCCTCGAAGAGATTCTTCTTGAATAATGGCTGGGGGGCATTGTCGAAGAACTTGTGGAAGGGGAACTCCTCGTCTACAATGTTGGCGGGGATTTTGTCATTTCCTGCCGAGCGCTTGTCGATTCTCTCCTCAAATCTCTCCCACCGGGTCATCACTTGGTCCTTGAAGAAGTGACCGGCTGTTTCGCAGGTGTAGGCGACGTCTCCTTTGACGTCCAGGGACTCTTGGAGACGTTGGACGTCCATCAGGAGATCCAGGCGTTTGGCAAGGACGTAATTAACTCGTCCATATCTACTGAAGTCCTTCTCAGTCTCCAAGGCCTCTTCACCGTGACCCAGACGAAGTAGATGGCGCTCGTCAATATCCAGGGCCATAATTTTTTCGAACAGCTGATTCAGGGCCTGATTGGAGTGAGTAACAATCAGCGTTCGTTGATTCGGAAAATTGTGGTAGAGATTAGAGATTATTTGAACTGCTACGTCAGTCTTTCCAGTTCCAGGGGGTCCAACAACCAGTGTTAACCCCGGCTGCATTCCAGCACGAATGGCTTCCACCTGAGTTGGGGTGAAGGGGATCTGATTCTTCTTGGGCTGATTGGCTTTGTAGGGGCCTCTGCTGGGGGGCACGTGGGGCTCCACTGAGATTATCCTGCTCTCCTCTCGATTCTCCTGCTTGGCCACGACGTCCTCGAAGGTTAGCCTGAAGGGCCTCTCCAGCTTTCTCTCGTCGTCCGTCTGCTCTATCCTTATCTCATATCCTGGAAAACTCGAGCGAAGGTGATCTATGTCCAAGAATGTGTCATTAAAGTCCATTGTCGGAATCTCGTCGGGCATTCGCGAGTAACGAGCCGCTCCAGGATCACCATAACCTAAAATTATATTGTGAAGCCAGTCTGGAACAACGCACTCGGTGTTCATGAGCTCGCGAATTGTCTCGAGAACTGCTTTGAAGTTATTCTCCTTGGGCTTACGACGCATTATTATGTTGAAGGACTCGTAGACGTCCTCGGATCCGTGACTAGCATTGTCCATATCAATTCTGTACTGATTGGAATCCAGCCAGACTCGGTAAGTCCTGGAATCCCCGGGAAGTATGGGCCTCGGCTCGGGTCCGTCCTCAATGACCCTTCCATTAGAATCGAGCATCCCCTCGACCTCGCAACCCCTCACATACGTCAAGCCTACCTGGGGGACAAAAGGTGCCTTGTGACTGTACTTCGTACCAATTGGATTCGAAGGTTTGACTGTCAGTAAAAAGCACACGTCGTGCTTTCTCAAATTCTCCCACTCCGATTTAATCTCCCTCCTCACACTCAGATTTATCGTGACATCTGCCCGCACCCGCGACGGCCGTTTCTCCCCGATATTGGGCTTGGCAACCTCGACAACTGCGAATTGAGTGATGGGCTGGGCCATCCTGGCCCAACCACCGAAGTAGACCCCACCGTCCTCGGATTTCCAGGGGCTGAGGCGAGAGACCGAGTCCTCGATGTCCTGACGAATTTCGTAGGTCGACTCCAGCCGGAAGAGGTTGAAGTTCCTGAGGAGGTAGTCGTGGAGGGTGAGGAACTGAAGATTGAGTTTGGGAAGGGCCAGGCAGCCCTCTCCCGAGAAGTACTCGGTAGGGACGATACTCTCGTTCCAGATTATGTCCTCAGTGGGGTACAGGGGCATCTCGTTCAGCTCCTCCAGCTGCGAGGCCCGACGCTCGTGACGCGAGATCAAGAGCTCCTGGAGGAAGTCCGTATCCAGGCGGTACCAGTTCTCGTCATTTAGACGGTCCTCTGGGGGGACCAGGTTCAGATAACTCGCGATTGCTTTCAGCTTTTCTTGAGTGAGGGAACCAAAGTGCTTTAGCAGGGCGTCACGAGTGTCCACGCTTGCCACGTTCGCCAGGGCGAAGCTGCGGAGGTCTGGGAACTTTGCGAATACTGCTCTCTGGAACATAATTCACGTGATTCGAGGTATATATTTTATTTAATTACTTCATTTCAATTCATTTAATTCATTCTATTTTTACCTGCAGAGATGTAATTTTTGTGTAATGCAACTGTGTCATGTCGTGATCTGTCAGTGGATCTCCAGTTTCTTCACTGATCTCAAATCTCGCGTAGAACTTCAGCATCTCCAGCAACTAAAACGCAATAAAAACAATCAATAATAATAATTTATATAAAATATATCTCCAGAATAAAATAAGAAAATCATGTTTCAATATTAGAAAACAATTTGTTCGCACTTAAAAACGTGAAAAAAAAATTCTCAAGAACACGATATTATCAACCGCTAGGGTCTCGCCTCCAGGTGGAGCTCCAGTTCCAGGTGCCCCTGAAATCCCCTCCAGGTGTAGCCAATGGCAAACTACAGAACTGCGTACACAACATAATTCCCCCCATTGCTTCACGAGGAAGGGGGGAAGCCTCGCATTCGCCAAGAGGGGGAGAAGACAATACCAAAACCGCGTTTTCACTCGGTACATACGAGTCACCGGCACAATTGCGTACATTCCCATTTATTACTCCATCACATCGAATCACCTATACCTTTCTACGGTCTAAGTCATCGCACACTCGTCTGTGTCATGACGTTCAGACACGCTGAACCCCATCATCTCCGATTAATGGAAACAAAAAATTCCAGCGCCGAGGAGTGAGTGAAACGATATACCGTTCGAGTGGAACTCTCCTAACATCATCGATTATTATTATTTTTTTAACAAAACAAGTAGTTATTGACCTACGCGAGCTTATTTGTAGAACAATTTCATGGTGATGAGCATGATGAGGATGTGAACCATGTATGGGCAGAAAAGGTGAGCAGATTCATCCAAATAACCGGAATTTCAATGCCAATTGAAGTGAAAAAAGTCGAAAAAAATATTCTCAACATTTTTAATATCAATTGACTGTCAAAAATCCAGGAGTTGACTTGAGCAATGACTCCAGTCATTTACTCCAGGCGAAAATGTTGATTTTTGTCAGTAGTACTCCTGAAAAAAAAACGTGTCTTTTCTTTTCACAGAAAAATGATTGCCCTCCTCCTGCTCCTCTCCACAACACATCTCGTCCACTCCAACACTGGAGTGGAGCCTCACCCTGAGGAGCCCTCATCCTCGATAAAAATCGCCAAATGCTGCGAATTGAACGAAATCCTCGTGGACTCGGTGTGCACACCAATCGATAAAACTAATGAATCAAGCCCTTGGAAGCCCGAGTTCGTTGACGATCAATTCCCAACGAAAATCCGTAAGAAACCCGTGAACTATCAGCTGAGAATAGGCTCCCCAGTCTGCGGTAAGGACGAAACCCAGTGGCAAGTCTACTACGGCACTGAGGACAAGCTCGTCATCCTGACATCTGGCAAACTACGTCACGTGACACATCACAACTGGCTGGACAAAAAAGTCAAGACATTCGATGAGTACATGCAGAGCTACGAGGAGGACGAGACAACTGGTGAGCCCCTCCACCAGGACTACTCACTCGGCCATTACTGCGCGGAGAAGGCAGTACTGTCGGGCGACCGAAAAGTCACAACTTATGCCATGATATGCGTTCCCAATGTCAAGCATCCTTGGAGAGAGACGAATTATCTCGTGAGAAATATGATCGATCCCATCACTAGAGCATCAGCTATCGCCAGTTATCTAGTGGTTGCTATTGTCTATTTTGTGCTACCTCAACTGAGGGATCTGGTGGGGAACATGATCAGTAGTATGAGCTTGTGCTTGGTGGTTAATCAAGTTGCTGCTACTGTTGGAATTTTCACGCAGAATGCTAGTCATGTCAGTTTCCTCGTAGCCGGTGAGTCGAGTAAAATAAATTGAGCGGCTCCTGCCAGCACCAAATCATTCCTTCACCCCAAATCTTCACTGCCAATTTTGTCATCTCCAAAAATCGTTCAAAAAGTCGTCAGACTTTGAACTAAAATTCATATCAACTGCATCGTAAAAAGAAATCGCTCATTGTACTTACATTGAAAGACTCTGTTCGTGATCTCGATCGATGACTGCCAGACAGAGATAAATACGACTTCAAGGAGTTATTGTTTTGGCATTGAGACAGTCCAACCATGAAAACATGTCCACAGAATAATTTTTTAATGGCAATCGACAAAAAAAAAACTCCCAACGAAATTTTCTGTACTTTTTCGCGTTCCCAGATTTTACCTTCAGCTCAAAAACAATTGAAAGTTAATGCAATATTTACAGTTGATTGTCATTCACCAGTTGATAATATCCAAAAGTTCCTTTTGAACCAGTCTCCATTAATTCCAAAACACTCTCATTTCCAGATACCATAGCCTACGTATCCCTCCTGGCGGCCTTTTTCTGGCTCAACGCCCTTGGTTACTTCGTCTGGAACACCTTCCGCTCGCGCAACGTATTCCTCCGGGTAACCGACCGACGAAAATACTGTTACTACTCATTTTACGTGTGGGGATCGACTCTAACAATAGCAGCGACAGCATTATTTGCACATTTTGCCCTGGACGAGGGAACACCAGTGGCTAATATTGAGCACGCCAACGAGCCACAGGAAACAGTTGGAGTACTGGCAATGTCGGTTTTATTCACCTCAGTGGCTTTCACCATAATCGTTGATCTGTGCTTTGTCCTCAACACAGCAAGTACAATCAAGCGCATGTGCACATACGGTAGAATTCATCACAAAATGAAGTACAGCTTTCGATTATTTACACTTATTTATGTGGTAATGAGCATTGGATGGCTCTCGATTCTCATGTCACAGATTAGATACGACGAGATATATTATGCTCACATATTTTTCAATATCACTCAAGCACTCTCCATCCTGTACATCTGCGTTTTTGGCCAGAAGAGGGTGACATTTTTGCTGAGTAAAACGTGCAATTGCTGCACCAGCAGTCATCACACACCCGATAGCCTTGACTGGGGTGAGGAGATGACAGCTATCAATGCTGGCTATTGAATATCGAGGTCCATCATTCGCTGATTGTCGAAAGGACAAATGTCCTCTGACGCCTCTCGTTTCAATTCCAATAATCACACTTTGGTAATCATCAAAATGAAAATTATTTCATTGATTGATTGATTTTTTTTTTGAAGATAAAATGGAACTGGTGGGTTGGGGGACATTTTCCCCTCTGGTTTTATCAGTTTAGTCCTGCCAGGATTGGGTGCAATTTATGATGAATCCTCTTTCTTATCTCTCTCCCTCTCTCCCTATATTTCTCTCTCATTGTGCCATTTTTGCACATCTGTTTTCCAATTTTTTATATATCAATTATCACACCTGCGAAATACTGTGTATTTTTTGTTTTGCCGATTCTTGATGTTTGAGAGACTGTGGCCTTAGGAGAACGTGACTTCGTAGGTTATATTCAATTGTACTTTACTCACATATCACGAGAGAAGGACGAGCGAGTTAATTTTTAATATTGTATTTATATGTGTAAGAGATTTTAATAGATAGCACAATTTTTTGTACGAGAGCAATGAACTCTGAATGACTTAATAAAAGAATAAGGGAATTAAAGATAATCTCACCTGTCCAAAGAGTCCACCCTCTTGTCTCTTCAACAAATTCGACAGCTGGCAGCGAACCACCAGATGACAATCATCCATGACAGTATTGAAGAACCTCCTGGTGGGCAGCAGAGCCTCGAGATCTATTACCAACTCCAGGAAGCGCTCGCAGTATCTCACCTTGTCAGGATTGAGCTGGCCCTCCTCCGGAATAGTCTCCAGAATTGTCATGAATTTAATCATCAGTTTGTGAAGAAATTTCCTGTCCCACTCGAGTTTCTCCTTGAGCTCGGGTTTGTCGCGTTTCTGAATTATTCTCCACTGTTTCCGCCACTTCGGGTGCTTCCTGAACTCCAGCTCCCTCCGACCCTGCTGGAGTGACAGCCACATGGACAGAGAGACGAGCCGCTTCACCTCCTCTCGCACCAGAATAACCTCCATTGAATTGAAGCAGTGATTCAGGAAGACAATCAGAGCTGTCTGCTCCTTGAGATCGAAATCGAGAATGCTGTCCTCCAGGCAGGCCTCCAGCACCCGTTGGAAGAATCCAGAGAAGTGGGTGGAGTTTCTCTCGAAGGCCTCCCACACCTGCACTCGCTCTCTGAATTTTTCATTCACCATTACCACAATGGACATCGTGTGAGCACGAGTGGCGGTCTTCCCGTCGTAGTTCGGCCACAGGAAGTTCTCGAGGTACTGACTGAATTCGAGCATCATTATACGACGGATTGAGAACTTTGAGGCACATATCTCTTGGATGTAGATCTCCTCCGCGATCGTGGGATCGAAGGGGAGGTGACACTCGGTTGTGTGGGGGGCCCAGTATTTATTTGCCAGCTGGAATTCAATATACATTTCTTCAAATATTCCTCAACCCCTGTCCCCAGGGCCAAATGTCAAAAGAATTTTTATAATCCCCATACAATTAAGTCCCTAAAAAACGCTCTTCAAAGTTTTTCTCTAGAACCTCTGATTGCCGATACAATTTCCCAATTGTTTGCCTCTGTTCCCATTCCCCACTCCCATCAAAATCCAATTAATTTCCTCACCTGAGTGATCCTGTCAGCGTTGATCTGCTCCACCGTAGGTGCCGGATTATTGGACTTCAACGTAGCCCCGTGGTTCTCCATAATTCTCCAATTACCACCAACAATCACTAATTATTATTTCAACAAAACACAATTCACATAACCTAAAAATTCTTCATACCAACGTTGACGTTGTCACTTCACATTCCCCAAGAACTCCCTGCAAATTTCCCAGGAATTTCCAAAATTCTAATCTTCAGCCTGTTCAGACGATCATCCTCACTCCCAATATGTTTTATTTCACGTGGTCCACTTACGAAAATGTCAACAATTGCAAATGAATGAGAGGTTAACCTGAGAACTGGCGTTTGTTGACTCCCACCGGCGGTATTGGGCGGCAGGAAGAGATTTTCTTTGCCGAGTCGCGATTTTCCGCCCTCCCCGGCTGCGGCGAATTCCAGAACCTCAACCAGACACTCGATATCGACTGCAGATGACACGAGATTGATTTCTAACCTAGCAACACGTATTGACCGACAGCAGAGGTACAATCAGATGTCATGTACCAGTGTTTTCCTGTACGTCGTGTTCGTTTACAGTCGTTCCGCCTGAATCTTCATAGATTTGCCGGTTGACGTGCCGAAAAACCGCTGAAAAACAGTCGTAAGTACAACAATTTACTTAACAAAAATGTAAACCTCTCCTCCAGCTCCCAAAAAATGAGTGAATCGCCTGTGAAGAGGGCCAGAGTGGATGACACAGAGGATTTACCTCTGGACCTCAGCATGAAGCCAAAGCCCACAGCAACAGATCCTGAAAAATCCTCAAAATCCCCCAATTATTCCCCCAAAAACCTCTCGTTAATTTCAGAGAGAATCCCCCTGGACATTCCAACTCGTCTACTATCCCTCGAGTTCTCCTTAACAAAAACCCTCCAAGAGATATTATTCCAAGCCCCAGTGGAGTACCTCTACAGCCCAATTGAATATGCCCTCTCAGTGCACTTGAATTATCTGAATAAATTCTGCAAAAATGAGAAGAAAATTCTGTTTCTGGGGATGAACCCAGGCCCTTGGGGCATGTCCCAGACGGGAGTGCCCTTTGGGGAGGTGAATACAGTGGTCAATTGGCTAGGACTCAGTGGTATTGTCGATAGACCTCCCAGGGAACATCCTGACAGAAGAGTCTGTGGATTATTGTGTAAACGAAGTGAAGTAAGTGGCAAGCGTTTCTGGGAGTTGTTCAAGAGGCTGTGTTGCACTCCAGAGGCTTTTTTTCGTCACTCATTCCTCAGGAATTACTGCCCAGTGGCTCTCATGGACGCTGGAGGACGGAATATCACTCCTGCTGAGCTGAAGGCAACATCTGTTTTGAAATTATTGGTGACAGAATTTTTTCCTCCCCTCTCAAAATACTCCCTCGTCCAAATACCCCCTAAAGAAAATCATTTTCAACACCTGGTGGAAGAATTCCTATTGCAAATAATGTTACCAACGGGGGGAATTCATTCCGGGGGATTCTTTTCGGAGGAAAAAATTCCTGGAACCGAATTATTTAGCCTCGAATGAGGGGAGTTCTTATTGACTTCTTCTCTGAATTTTACAGGGGCCTGAGCAGAGCAGACTGCTCCAACTGTGCGACTGGTTCCTTGGGGAGAGTCTCAAGGTTCTAGGAGTGGACGTCGTCATTGGGGTCGGGAGATTCGCGGAGAAGAGATCAAAACACGTTACTAAGACTCTAGGGTTGAACACCCAAGTGAGAATGGGGATTTTAATAGATTTTTTTAGTAGATTTTGACGGGGAATGGTCTGAAAAAAAATCAGACAGAACCAGGAGTTTTGAGAAATACTCGTCTCTAGACGAATACCTTTCATGGAGCAATTAAATTCAAGTTCTGTTGTACGAGAAAATATTTCATCAAATTAGCTCCTCAATTTGTAATTATAATCAATTCTTTATAAAAAAAAATGGAGTAACTTCACTCACCCTTTTCCACGTTCGCCCAGGTCTTCTGGATGCCCCACCCCAGTCCTCGTTCCACCGGCAGCCAGAACTGGAGTGAGAAAGCCCTCGAGATCCTCAACGAGCTGAACCTCTTGAAATTCTTCCACAATGAAGCAGACATCCCTCCAGCAGTCCTCGTCCCTCCACCTGCCGAACGACGAGACCCTCAAATGGATGGACGTGGCCCTCTCCAAGGCTGAGGACTCTCTGAGAGCTGGAGAGGTCCCCGTCGGCTGTCTCTTCGTCTACGAGAGGGAAATCATTGCCACTGGTAACAACAGAGTCAACGAGACACGAAATGCAACTCGTCACGCCGAGATCAATTGCATAGACGATGTCTTGGAGTTCTGCAAGTCCAGGAGTCTCAACTACAAAGACGTCTTCAGTTGTCTCGATGTAATCGTCACTGTCGAGCCCTGTGTCATGTGTGCAGCTGCCCTCCAGGAGCTCAAAGTACGAAGTATCGTCTATGGATGCAACAACGATCGCTTTGGCGGCTGTGGAAGTGTCTTCGAGGTCTCCAGTGTTTACGAAGACGGGGTCAGGGTGACTGGCGGTGTCAAAGCCGAGGAGGCCATGAAACTACTGAAAGAATTCTACAAAGGCACCAATCCCAATGTTCCTGTCGAGAAGATGGGTAAGGGGAGGAAGAAGAAGGGGAGGAAACCCAGCGGAAAAGACGAAGTCCAATAGTTCCTCAACATTAACTTTATTTGACACGTACTTTGAATCATGGAAAACTTAACTGTGGATACTTTTGTATTTTATAAATATTTATAGATTTATTCTCTTGTTGTTGATGTTATTGGTGGAATTCAGGTGCACCAGGAAACGTCTATCTCACATTTACCCTGGTACCAACGAACCAGCAGTTGATTCTTGAGGCTGTAGTCTTTCAAGATCATATCTTTTGTCTGGGGAAAAATTGAGTGATTAAATCATCACCAGTAATTATGTAAATACCAATTTTTTTATAATACAATTGGACAGTGTTACTTACTATTGGCGGTGGAAACACTCGCTTAAAATCCATCTTATTCTGGTGCTCAGTGTAACACTGAGCGAATATTGATCTCATCTCATCAGTGAAACACTGTTTGCAGAGTTGACACTCAACTCTGAAACAATCTGTGCAGGCAGTGCAGATTTCTGGAAGAACCACCAGATTTTTGTCCGCTACCTCGAAGCTTCGCTCTTCCCAAGTACTAAATAATATTAAATAAATAATAACAATCGATTATTACTCCAAAATTGTGTGAATGATCAAGTTCTAGAGGTTATTCCTCTAAAATATTTCCTACCGGAGCCCAACAAAATCAGCTGCAGCCAATTGTTTCTCAATTATCACTTCGGAAAGATAATTCTATCAGCAAAATCATCCCCCCAACCCTCTCTAGCCGGATAATAACAATAATTACCTAGGTTTTCTGAAAGGAGTATCGACCCTGGGCGCCACTCCAACCAGTGCGAATAGGTTAAAGAGCACTTGCTCGTAAAGCAGTCTATTTGGAGGGAAATGGGCGGAGGATAGATTGGGGGACATATTGGCCTCCATCAGGAAGACATTCAGCTCCTCATCAACGATGAAATCGAAGCGAACGAGCTCGAAGAAGTTTCTCCTCTCCGAGTACTTCTTTACGACATTCGCCATGTCCCTCTCCTTCTTCAGAAGAATTGTCCGGATAGCCTCGTCGACATTGTCCCAGATCCGTTGGGGCTCCTTTCCTGTGGCTCTCAGGTGCGCGTCGAACGCGTCTTTCATGGAGAAGCCCAGGTCCTCGTAGGACTTCCTCAGCGAGGGCACCTGCCAGATGGGAAGGTAATCGTCATCGACGACATATTTTTTCGTATCCTCGGGATCGAAGGGGTAGTACTCGTGGGGACAGAACCGGAAGAGGACGTCTCCCTTGTACGTATAGATCCTCAGGGGGTCCACCGAAGTGACAACTGTGTACACCCCGAGATCGAACTTGAAGCCATCGACGAGGAAAGGCCGCTCCACGAACTCCTGAATAAATGTCTCCTCCTTAGCAAAATCAAAGTCCTCGAATTTTTTAATCTGTATTCCCCGGTGGGCGTTCGACTTCTGGACGAACCTCTTCTCCGGGTGTTTGTGGACAAAGTCCAGGAGATTTTCCCGGTCCTCGGGGATCATGAATGCCGCCGGGAGGTAGACACTCTCGGTCGTTGACAGATCGACTTTGTTGGTGAAGAAACCACAGGCTGGGATGTGATTCACCCGCTGGTGGGGCTTCAGGTGCTTCAGCTGGGGAAACGACTGGAACGGGTAGTCATGGGCCCACAGCAAGTTCCAGTCGGACTCGTTACTTCCTCGACGGTAGCCCAACTTGTTCAGGACATTGATCACGTGCTTCAGGTGCGCCTCGTCTCCTCTCTTCGAGTAGAGCCAGTACAGGGGCTTGGACTCGTTGATCGCCAGCGAGATCTGGGCCTCGATCAACGTGTCGTAGTAGTGGAGCACCAGTACTGCTATCACCGACAGCAGCACTGGCAGGAACATCACGTTGTAAATTGCCTTCGTCATGGTCTTGAATTTTGATTCATCTTCTTCTGGATCTTCCTCCGGGATCGGCTCGCCCTCATTCTCAATCTTCTGGAAATTAATTTTTCTGTTGGCACTTGTGATTGGGAGACAATTGGAGATTTGACACCTTCTGAATGCCTCGAGAGAAAAAATTTGCTTTCGATTCATTTTTTTAATAATCAGAAAGTTTAATCCGCTGATGTCAATTTTATCATTTGTTTTCCAATCTTTTGGTGGGTTTTTTTTACTCAGACATTTTGACAAATTTTCCATTCCTTCCATGAACTCATTAATCAATGAGTGAAAAATCGGAAGAGAGCCCGGAAATTAATGGGAAATTCTAGAGACCAGTCAAGAACCGTTAAATAGATTTTTTTTTCTCGAGTCCAGAGGCGCGGAAAGCGGGGAAAATCGTGAAAATGCAGAAAGTCTTCTTTACCTTTTCACTGGACATCTTTACCACTTTGTTAACAACACAACTGATAATTCTAATGTTTATTGCTCACTGCATTATTACTAGCGCAAGGACGGAGGTAACTTCGATGCTTTGCTCGTTATCGGTGACTTATACGTACCTGAAAAATTTACCGTTGTCCGTTGGTGCCTATCCCTACTCTAAATACACTCCACGTGTGTTACCGAACCGGTTTTCATTCTCTGTTGTGGCGAGAAAATCGATGGATCAGTGGCCAAAGTAGGATAATATGCCAAAACGATTTTTGGGGGGAGATTATTGGGGCCCAGGAATTTTTGATTGATGTAGCGGAGATCGGCTAATTCATATCATTATGCTACTTTTATTTGTGAAATTCTGGTGAGAGGCCAGAGGATGTTTTTTAAGAGAAATCCTCTGATCTTCAATAATTGTCTTTTAATTTTTTTGCGAGACGACCTCGTCTCAAGATTTCCAACTTTTTACTGGTCACTTGTTTTTTAGTAACAACTGTTCTAGACAAAGTCCCTAGGACCACTTTTCTAACAAATTTTCCAATTTTTTTGGGCTCCTTTTTTATTTCTTTTCAGTGAGACCAAAATTAAATAAACAAAATACTTGAGATGTCCATAAATGGCATGGAAAAATTAAATTCTAATCTCTTTTTATAAAATAAATTATACCCTCCAGTAGAAAATATCTCCCACTCAATAGAACTCTAGGACAATTTGCAAAACAGTTTCCCAAATTTTCTTTTCCGGAATTGTTGAGAACTTGAAATAATCCCTCCAATGTGCCTAGTGACGTCCGGGATCGCCAGTGCCTCCCTCTGCTTCCGCTTCTCCTCCCGTCTCTCTTTTCGTATTCAGCGAGCGTGAAAACGACATGGGTTTCCAGAATATTTGGTACTCTCACCCGAGAAAATACGGCCAAGGATCGAGATCCTGGTGAGTTTAATTATTAGGCTAATTAAAAATTCCATTCTCCAATAATTTGGAGATGAAAAACTTCATCTGGGAGTACTGCCAGCGAAGATCGTTAACCTCCCACGTCATGACCGCGTGTGCCAGCTCCCAGCGGTCGATTATGTCCCCTTAATTCCTCAATTAACGACGGAAATTAATTGCTTTGCGTGCAAAATCATTGTCTGCCATGAATTAAGGCAAATTGAGTGAAAAAAATCATCTTGCTATTGATGAATCCTCGAGTGTTACAACATAACCTCAAAATGGAGATGCGTCGTTAATGATAGAAAATTCCGTGTCAAAAAATAATTAATTGCGAGGGGAATGCTGGTGATTAAAAAAACATATTAATTGCTCATTGAATTCTTAATGAACTGAGATAATTTTTTTCTGGAGAAAATAGGAATCGTTTGCTTTCGTGATGAGCCTAGACTGATCTTCTGCAGTACATTTACTCCTAATTCCAATCGCAATTGCATAAATTTAATCAAGAAAAGTATTTAGTTCACCCTACTGACTACAAATGAATAATTACGAAGAGGAATGGAGATTCATTTGCTTTTGTTTCTGGATTTTTCAGCCGTGCGTGTGCTAACAAACACGGTCTCATCCGCAAATATGGCCTCAACATCTGTCGCCAGTGCTTCAGGGAATACGCAGCTGACATTGGATTCAAGAAGGTAATTAATTTGAGATGTTGAATAAGTCAGCAGTTCACCAGTCGTTAAAAATGATACATAACCGAATGATTTTTTATGGGGAATTCATGAGCTGGAAAATTGTCTTTTCTCTAATTATTTAGACGCCAAGGAAATTCAATTCAATTCTACTCTTCCAAACTCTCACAAAATAAAAATAAAATCCAATTGCAGATCAGCAAAATTATACTCAAGTCGTCTAAAACTATTAACAACAGTCAATTTACAACTGCCCCTGCAATAAATGAATGAATAAAAAATTACGTCAGGTCTCAACATTTCAACAATAATTAATAAAAAAAATTCTAATTAATTCACTCATCCATTCGCCCATGACAAATCGCCTCAAAGATTTTCCAAAACCAAAGAAAACCATTCAATTTTTTGTTTCTCTTCTTTTCCAGTTGGACTAAATAATTATTTTCATCACGAATTAAAATAAAAAAAATTATTAAAATGCTGCCTGGTTCGCGCTATAGACAGATTCGTACAAGAATTTTCGTAATCACTGCAATTGTGAAATCAGAACAGCAATAATCAAACATTTGTACCGAACATGTCTAATCTGTGTATGGCATGACATCAGTAAAAAAAATTCACAAAATCCACGAACAGAGTAATTTATTTATAAACATAAAATCAGCATGAGGAGATTAATCAGAGTGAGAGAAATGAATAAAAATTAATTAGCTTTAATGAACAGTTGCCGAATTCGCCGGTACAGCTTTTCGCCTGGCTTTTCCCTAGTTTTCCGACCCCTCGGCAATTATTCCACCGCCAGAAGTGGCTGATAAGACCTCAGGAAGCCTGACCTGCTCACTATCGTCTTTGGGTTTTTATTTTATTATCGAGTAAGAAAAAAAAAATTATCGCGACTTTTTATCTCGCTTTTTTACTCCTTCGATTTTTCTTGTCCCCCCTCCCAGCCCCCCCGCCACCCTCCCGTCCCTCTAGTACTCGTATTTGTCAATCAATGCACTTGGCGATTGGACTATACTGTTGTCTATGTGCAGCTGTAACCGCGAAAGTTGTTCCCAGTCCGTGGTTCGAGGTCAAGAGAGTGGGACTCATTGAATTAGGTGGAATAAAAATCCTAAATTGTTACATCGGGATAGAAAACTTTCTCATTACCTCGGCCATCAAAATTGAGTGGAGAAAGAGATGAATTGCGAGAAAAATAGCGAAATTCCTCACTACGACAACAAAAAATATTGATGTCCTTAATTAATTAATGATAAAAAAAATTAACTATTTTGTTTTACGAGTAAAAATGATAAAGAAATGGGAGAAAAGAGTTTGGGGCTTGCGGGAGGGTGAGCGCTAGCGAAACAAGATGGCGGCGACGTCTCTCAGCCACCTCGATTTTTCGGAAACGTCTCAAAATTATTTCAGGCCGTCAGCTGACCCCAAAATCGTCTCATTTTATTCCTGACAATTGAACCAATCTGTAAATCATCTCCCCGATCTATTTTAGCTCACTTCCGCGCGGAATCCTGGGCGCAAAGTTTGCCTCCCCCATTTCCGTGATCGGTATGGCCTGAAGTGAGCTCCAGCTGATGAATTGGCGTCCACTTCAGTCAGACCAAGTCGTCGGGCGTAAAAAAAGGTTTACAGCTGATAAAAAGTGAAAATCCTCACCCCAAAAGCCGATCGATCGATTAACAAGACCCCCTTACAATAAATCCCGAGCCCTCATCCCTCAATTACCTAATAAAAACAATGAAATCAAGTGAGACAATTCATCAATGATTACCAGAACCGCGAAAACATTCTATAAATAGCTCATTACTCCCCTCCTCGACTAAAAAAAAAAATGAGGGAATCGTCATGACTTTCGATGCGGTCACTATTGCCTACATATATGTACACGCGGTTGGATACGTGCCACTGCACATGGTTCCTCCCTCCCGCATTAAAGCTGCCCTGGTATATCGCAAGCCAAAAAAAAGACGATAAATGGCGAGAGATGAGAAAATATTTTCCGGCCGATTGAGGCGAACCCGAGTGACATAATTCCACTAGGAATCCCATCTCCAAAGCCAGTAATTAATTCCTTAAAATTGGGGAGTCCCTCCGGCAGCACCTCAGCCCAATTCCTACAATAATAATCCATTACAAATGGACATCATCGTAATCCAAATTCTTCGGGTGCAATCCCTGCAAAGATGTCTTGCGTTTGCAGAAAAAAAAATGAAAAGATCTACAGTTGGAGCCGGAGTCTAAGGCGAGTGAGGAGGGTGCAGTTTTGAAGAGTCCGCGGGGGGGTAGGGGACACAAAGGGGACAGGGGAGTAACGGTCGGCGACGGGCAGATGGAGGAGGGAGGTTAGAGAGAAAAGATTAGGATGGCTTTGGAGGGGAGAGTTGTAAAGCGACAGCCGACTCTGTACGGTTGGTCGAATTGTGCAGGCCCGAAGCTTCCTCCAATGGGTTCGGGCCGTCTTGGTGCGTTCTAAATTTTCCAGACTGTATTTTCCTTTATATCGGCCATTTGCTTTTTATTTTCACCCGGGGGAACAATGTCATACGGACGCTAACCAATGTTTTGTCATTTTTTTTTATTTAAT
>JAPYZM010000084.1:0-55822 GCA_030522845.1 Psyttalia concolor | reverse complement strand
TTTAATGCACAGACTTTGTTATGTCCTAGAATGTCGTCTCCAGTGGGGGAAAAAAATCATTTCCGATATCTCCATATGAAAACTCACTTTATATTCCCCTCAGGAACCCGGAGATTTCTTTTTATTTCTCCCGGCGATCTAAGTTTCCCTATTTTTATTTTAATGAGCCCTGCAATTAAGACTCAAATGAATGAAAAGTCATTAAACGCATTGTTGCATCGGAATGTTCAGTTGAAGATTAACAGAAAATAAAATAAACATGAGATTTAGCTCGAGCGAGGGAAATGTATGACAATTATTTCTCGTGAAATGCATTGAAGAAACCGATCGGAAGGTGTGCATGAAAGCTCGAGGGAAATTGAATTATGTCAATCCCTTAATTGACTCGGTTCTTTTATTCGACATGATTGAGGTAATTGCTTTGTACCGGAAGACGATTTAATCTGGTTGACGAGAGATTTTAATCTCCTCGGGGGGGTGCCATTGGGGTTGATTTACTCTACAGTTCCGGTTGATTTATTGGGGGAAAATGTGGAGGTACTGCTTCAGGTTTTTCATGAGCGGAAGGCTCAGTTTCGTCCTACGTTTCCCTCCAGGAAATCCTCGCCTCCAAGTCAATTACACCTGCAATTAACACAAAAGAAAATCAGCCACAAAAGATGATGTGTCCTGGCTAAATCTGATCAAACAATTATCTCCAACAACTGGAGAATTCAGTGTTAGAGCTGGAGTGACATCAGGAATTCCCATAAATTCCGGAGAATCCTCTGAAATTCGATGCCAGCGAGTGAATTCCGGCGTCGAGAGCTCGACAAATGTCCCCGAAACCAATGAATTCCCCGGAGAAAAAAACAAACAGTCCTAAAAAAAATATTCTCCGCCATTTGCCCCTGAACAACTCCTCAGCCAGGGAGACCAATATCCGCCCAGTACAAAAACAATAAATTCACGATTAATTAACATCGATCGTCCCCATTATCTCGAGCCCCCCCCACCTACCTCGGGTTTTCGATCAGCTGAATCCGCAATATGCCTTCAGCCTAGCGTGTAACGTCGTACAGACCGAAAACAAACGTGTACACGGTCGCAATGTAAGAGAGAAAAAGCCCCTCCATGAAGTAACATACACGCAAGCGCTGTGTAAACCCGTACTTGTAACCGAGAAGAGGTGTTTTTCAACTTCCACATGCACTAACACAATCTCCCCGCTGTTCCTCCGCCTTCCTCCCCGTGCCCCGCTCTACCTAAAAACACGTACAACAGTGGAGTTGAGGCAGAATAGATGAATATTAACTCGTGAAATATATCGTCGTCTCTCTTCTGAGCGTTGTAAAGCAACTTGTGCGACACCGTATTTATAGTTTTGCTGGGGAGGTGGGGCAATAATACCAACTCATACCCACATACAGGTTACTCGACAATTTTCCATCGTGCATGTGTGAATTGTGCGTGAATAACCACTACAATTTGATGATAATTGTGGGAATTATACTGCAATTTTGGGATTAGGGAATTACTATGGCTGACCTGCATTTCATTGCACGCCAGACTTTCTGTTTTTATTCCTTTGTTTTTGAGTAATGAGCTCAGGAATTCTGGCAGAAAGCTGGGGGAAGACTATCGATGCCTCCTGATTGTCCACACGAGTGGGAATTGATGTTTTAGGAATATTTTTTTAGAAGCCAATGGAAGTGGCACAGTTTTGTTATTTTATTTGCCAAGAGGAGGATGATGAGGGCTAGAGAGGATTATGGGGTATCCT
The DNA here is from genome assembly GCA_030522845.1 of Psyttalia concolor. Taxonomy (NCBI): domain Eukaryota; kingdom Metazoa; phylum Arthropoda; class Insecta; order Hymenoptera; family Braconidae; genus Psyttalia; species Psyttalia concolor. The sequence continues at coordinate 54,060 of JAPYZM010000084.1, read as the reverse complement.
TGGGGATTTTGAGGTTTGAGACAAGGGCCGAAGGGACCAACTGTGGGGTCAGGGACCAGGGCGGACATTCGGGTTTTGACCTGTGGACAGAGTCGATACTATCACTGAGAAGCCCTCCTCAATCAGCTGATCGAACATAAATTGTCGTCTAGTGTCTGTACATTTGTTGATGAATTCCGGAATCATTTCAGATCATATTCCAGCTGTTTCTTTTGTTGGTTATTATGGAATTATGGACTACGCTGGAGGACTTTACAAAGGCCTCACGTGCTATTGTCACAAACAATTGACTTGCTCAACTCTTGATAACACTTGAGCTGTTAAAAGAACCGAATAAAAGTTCAAATGAGATTTACTCTTATCAAAATGACTTGAGGGCCTCTTGCTTTTAACCGATAGCACAATTCCTGACGAAATTAGAATGGATTAAGTGGGGAAATGGCATCTTCTAACGAGTCAACCACTGCTGGGAGTCATTAAGACGTAGGAGGTGTCTGGAAATATCCTCCAGAGTTCTCAGACTCCAGCGATAGCATTCGCAGCGTTATCATTGGGAGTTAAAAACATCCAGCTGTGTAATTTATTAATAATTCAACATGCTAGACAGTTATTTCCACAAAATTACAGAGAAATGTCACGAGAAATGGGAAAACATTGAATCAGAGTTATACTTACCGCACTCCTCTCGCTCACCAAGAATTAAATTCTCTCCTTTCATTATCATTACCTCCCCCTTCCCTGGATGCAACGACTCTCTCTCTAGAGCACGTGAGCTACAGCCGGAATCCGCAGGTTAAAACTCTCGTTCAAGGAGTCTAACTGAAGAGGAGAAGAAAAAAACAAAAACAATACTGCGCACAAGCATAATGAGAATGTGATAAACAAGTTGTGACCAGCACATTCAGCTACCAAATTCGTCAAGAAAAAAAAGTCCTATTGTCCCTGAGGCTTACCTCATAATTGTCCTTGACTCCCTTCCACCTGAGGCTCAAAAAGCAGGAAAGAAAATGGAGACGAGAGGCTGAGATAAGCCCCTCCATCCGAAAAATCCCAAAGTTCAGAGTCTGGGGTCTCAATTGTGCTGTGGAACGTATCAGCGTTTGTGTTTTGTTTCTCATAGTCCATATTCTTACTCTTCAATTCCCTCTGATCTCCCCCATATTACGTGTACTCGAGTGAGAGATGAAGTGCTGGAGAAGTGAGATGGGGCAAGTGAGAAGTACAAAAAGGACAAATGAAGTGAAAAAAAATTTGTATAGAAGTGGATGGACTTGGTGCCGGGGGGGGGAGGACGGGAGGGAGTAGCAGGAGAGAAGAAAAAAAGACTTTCCACCCCTCCTCCCCTCTCTCGGTGCACGCCGAGCCCCCCTCAAACGAGCTCTCACCCCACCACTGAAACGAGCAGCCCCCGCCGAGTTGCTATCGTCCACAGCGAGAGAATCACAGTTTGAGAATCAAACATGGCTGTTCAGTCGCTGTTTACGCTTCTGGCATACGGTTCGTGAGCAGCTCCAGGCACTTCAACACTTTAAATTTCAATTGAAAGTTACGATTAAATTGGAGTTTTCGGGTAAAGGGTTGAGGCTTTTTTTTTTGTTGAGGTAGTGCGTTGAGGGGTGTGATTATTATGAGTTTGTGTGGTATAACGACTTTGCGAACATTTAACGGTGATAGTAATATGGAAGTTATTGGAATTCATGGACATCAGGAGAATGGTCCTGGTGAAATTAATCAAGTACGTGATGCGAAGGGCGTTGAGACGAACCCGACGCCGCAGGCACCAATGGAGGTGGCGAGCGAGGCGCACTCTGGAGGACCACAAGGCGAGGCCAACGACAGGCTGGCAAACGCCAGGGGGCGAAAGGACGTGAGTATTTTTATTTAATTATTATTAATCTTCGGAAATTGGTGGGTTTTTGGGGGGGTACGGGAGGGGCTTTTGAGGATATTTTATTGTCCGCGAGGAGGACGACGGGGACGGGGGGTCCGGTCGTTTTCGAGAACTGGAGAATTTTAATGGCAGGCCTACCAATTTCCCATCTCGTTCCCCGCCCCCCCTCGTGACGTTAATTACGACGACATTTTGGATTTTGGGAGGGGGTCGGTATGGAGTTTCTTTGTTATCGATCGTTGGGAAGATCGATTCGAGAGCTGGTGAGGTGGGGATGGATTCTTTTAGGAGTCGCCTGACAACGTATCGACAACAATTTCGGAGCCAGTGGATTATTGGAGATAATTACCTGAAAATTACATGTTAACGGAGTGAATAATCCATTGGAGCTTAATGAAATAAATAATGACGAGGGTAATGAAGGCTAATCATTGGAAAATTTTTGTTTGCAGACGGGAAAAGGTAAAAAATCAAATTGCGGTAAGACGAAAAATGCAGCGAGTTCGCAGGAGTGCAATCCCCCGGAGGACAATCCCGACGTCTCCTGCAAAAAGCGTAAAACCCGTCGAGGTAAACCAAAGCACAGAAAGCTCAAGCCGTACACGAAGCAGCCGCCGTTTGAGAGGCAACGCCGGCGCTCGATTGGGAGACAGATGAAGAAGTCAGCGCAGCCCCCAGCCCCGTACAACACAACTCAATTTCTGATGGAGGATCATACGGATCTGCCAGACCTCGAGGAGAAGTTGGCGAAGACCTCGACAAATCCGGAGGTGACGGTGCCCTTTCAGAAGCCAGCGGGCCCACCGAGAACGAGGGACTCGAGCTTCAGCATTGACTCCGATGAGGATTATTTTTATTCGTCACCTGAGGACGAGGAGGAGTTCCTCACCAAGGAATTCTCGAGCGCTTACGAGGACCTTCACGCCGAGAGATTGAGTGCCTTGACGAAGACAGAATTAATCGAGGAGTATGTCCAGCTCGAGGCGAAGCTCGATCTTTTGACGAAGAGGATGAGGTCCAAGAATCTCCAGACTGACGATGTCGAGGGGAGAAATGAGGGGGAACTGGCGAAGAAGGTCAAGGGGTATCAGCAGAGAATTGAGGATTTGGTGCAGCAGAATGAGCAGCTCAGGCGCGAGAATGAGAGCCTCAGGGGCAAGGGGGGGAGCTCGGAGTCTAGTGTTGATAGTGAGAGCGACAGTGACAGTAGCAGCAGTAGTAGCAGCAGCAGCAGCAGCTCCGGTCGCAGTGGATGCAGCTACGACGAGGGGAATTGCTCACCGGGAGGCAGGAGGCACAATGGCGAGGTCGAGGTCAGGGTCAATGGGAGAGCTGGGAATGAGGAGGCCAGGGAGAGGGGCATCGAGGCCGTCAATGGCAGGGCTACCAGTCAAGAAATTGAGGGTCTTCCTACTTAGGGGGACACAGCCAGAGCCTCTTGCTCGTCTGCTAACTTGTGTGATCCAATATATTTTGACCAAAAATCGTGGTGGAGGAGAGAGCTGGTGATGTTTGGAGCTGTAGCTTTTATGGGGGAGGGAGTCTTTTCTAGGGCTTTCAGGTTCAAGGTTCAATCGGAATTTCCCTGGGGATTTTCAGCGAGAGGGATTTTCTCCAAATTCATTTGGGTCCCAAGAAAATTCCCAGGGAAAATTGAAAAAATATATTCGGGAAAACATTACCCTCGTTTTTTCAACGATGATGTCACTTTTCACGAAAGCCCCAATGAATTTCCTCCTCCCAGAGGTATTTAATCAACAATCAAACGCTGTTACGAGCAAACAATTCGAACAATTAATCAATGTAATTATTTTATCACTGGGTGCATCACTCGAGAGATCTCAATTACTTCGGAAAAAAACAAATATACATTGTTCTTTCATAATTGCACTCATTAATAAAATAATTCTACAATTGCCTCGTGATCAAGTCATCAAAAGTCATTCCGAAATCGTCATTTCCTCCTTCACCACTCTCGCCGTCTACATTTACGCTTCACCGGACTCTCAACAAATCTAAATTATTCTTTCCTTATAAATATATATACATATATTTTTTTTTCTTGCTTACGTTCAAGGAATAAATTCCACAAATTCATGAGATAATTGTTCTCTCGCTCCGTAGGTAATTGAAAAAAAAATCCACAGTAATCATTGTTAACAGCACAAAAATCATTACGTTCTGGGTGAAATAAAAAATCGATTTGTAAAGTAATTGAATAATAAAATAGTGCAACAGACCATCAACTAACGAAGCGAGATCTATAGTTCATCACGTCATTGATCAATTGAAATTCTCATTATCATTGAATTGACAAATTCTAAATATAGATTATTAAATGCAGCGCATTTAAAGAGAGTATTATTGCCACATTATTGTCATGTGAAATTATGAGGAATTATGTAAATGATGGGTGGCATGAGGACGTTTGTATAGGATGAAAGAAAAATTTTTCTCTATTGTTGTACAATTGTATAGAAAAATTTTTTAGTGATAAGGCGATTTAATATTCGAGAGATATGTTAGTTTATGGTCTGAAATTATTTCTAGGTTCTTTTTTTTTTTGCTGATTATTGAGTTATTGAGAGAGTGGGGACGATTTTTCGACGAACTCCGGGAATTGATTGAAACGATTTTTGCTTCGATCGGAGCCAGATGATCTTGAATGTTTAATTATGCGTGGAGTGATGGAAATATCTCAATGAATCTTAGGCTCACTTCTCCCCGGTGATGCAACACAGGAGATGTCTTTTTCAAGGTCATTTGTTTTTTTTAATCTGGTTTGGGAGTTGGAACTGCAGAGGATTTTTTTAATCTCGTCGTTTGGAGATATTTGGGAGTTCATTGATTGGATGAAATTGAGATATTTCCAGCACTTCTTGTCTTTATATTTTCAATTGCAAAATGACTTCGTCGACGACTCGTGTCTCACTTGCCGACTCTCGCTTTATCAATTATAAATCTCGGTCTTATTAATTTTACTGTTTACTATGTAAATTATCCCCTCGTACTAATGCTCGATTTGTTTCATACGAGATTCCTGAATTTTTGACTCAAGTTTACGATTATACGAAAATTTATTTAAAGTAGGGGGAAAATTGTAATCAGGCGAATGTTCTACAATGTAAAACGAATTCGATGAAGGACATTTATTATGAATATAAATTGTAAATTGAGTGGATGATGAATGTACCACTTAAGTGAAAACTTCAGGAAATTTATGAATAAAATTATGATAAAAAATATGTCATTTGTTTTTCGAGAATATGCCAACGCTGTGCGAGTTTATGGAAATTTTTAAATTATTTCAATGGGGGATTTTAGGGGATGAGGGGGAGTTGTGATGGAGAATTATGAAAATATTTGCTGATTATTCATTGTCTCTGATTTTAATGATAATTATTTTGCCCAAATTCTTAGGAATTACAAAATATACAACAGAAAAATTGCCCACAATTGTTTATTGCAATTATTTGCCCTCAAGATAAATTCAATGAGCCCAAACTTACTTGGGAAATATTATTTATTCGTGGATTTATCTTCAGGGGAGAATATCAAGCAATTCGTCCTCTTGGAAAAGAAAAACCTTAAACATTTATTTACAATAGCTCATCCTCGAGTTGAATGTGTAATTAAAAAAAATCGTAGACACTTATTTCGGAAAAAAATCATTCACAAATTGTTTTCTGTTCTTCTGCGACTCTCCTCAATTCCCTCAAAATCCAAAAATGACGATAAAGAGCCATTAAACCTCGCAATGAGCTCACACAAAAAGAATTACGTCGACTAAAACGAAGAGACAAAAAAAAAAAACAATTGTGATATGCGACTTATTGTGATACAGCATATAATTCCAGTTGATAATTCGGTTATATCTACGATCCATAATCACGTATGCGTTTCACTTTTAGAGAAAAACGTTAAAAAGAAAAAAAAAATTAACGAAAACGAAGAAACCCTAGCACGTAAGAGAAATTGTCCCCGACTGTTGCGTTAATCTCCAATTAACCATTTGTTCAAACGAATAATTTAATTGTAAACCCACTGTACATTCACGAATCAATTGATTTCTCCCCTGTCCATATCCCCCAACCACAATCCAATTATTTATTATTCAATTCAACTCATAAAATCCTTCCCAATTCATGAGATCCAAATTTTTCCAATGAAAATTTATGAAAAGAAAATAAAAAAAAAACCATTTGAACAATTCAAAATTTGTGCAAAAGTCATTTATTTCATTGAAACGTTAATAAACCATCAACGTAACGACTTCACAACATGGTTCATCAATAGACATTATCTCTCTTCTCTCTTCATACGAAAAAATATACGAGTGATAGACAGACTATGGTCACATTACGATATACAGAAATGAACAGAGAAAAATAAAAAATACTCTATGTACAGTTTTGCACTCTTAACCACTGAATGTGGACGTTAGTTACCTAAGAACTCCAAATTAAGCCTTGTTTAGGGGTTGAATAGTGTAGTTCAGCGGAGGGGGTGGTACAAGAAGAGGAAGTGGAGTGGGAGGTGGTGGTGCTTGAGGGACACTGGGAGGTGACACAACAGTCTCCACAGCCTTCAATGTTGCGCTGTAAGCAGCCAGATAGCTCGGCCACAAATGGGGAGGCGGTGGTGAGCCAGGAGGTGGTGGAGGCGGTGATCGATCGTCCATTTCATCTGATTCATCCAGCATGAGGGCGGTCAGGGGTGTAATCCTCGGTTTCTTCAGCTTGATTATCTTCACCTGAAATAAAATAAGAATCATCAGAAATGAAATGTCCCATTTGCAGCCGCCAGGATAAAATAATCTTCCCGACATGCTCACCTTCACCTTCTTCTTAGTCTTCACGACCTTGACCCTCTTCGGCTTCTTCCTCTCCCGCTTCCTCATTCTCCTCTTCACCATCTCCCTCACAGGATCATTCATTGAAGAGGAAACCGGCGGTGGCGGCGATGGCATGTCTCCCTCCCCTCCACTGGGGCTGGTGCCCTCCCCAGGCTTCACTCCATCCGCAAATTGCACAGCCTTCCTCCTGGCCCTCGCCCTCCTCGTCCGCATCCTCTTCTCCCTCTCCTCCTTCCCTTCCTCATCCCCTACCTCCTCATCTCCAACCTCTTTCTCCCCCTCGTTGGACTCCTCCGGCGTGGCAATTCTCTCCTCAGCATCTCCATTGAGCAATCTATTCGCCCATAGGCCAGGAGGTACCAGAATCCCCTTCTTCGGTGCTGGAAGACTGCTCAGAGCTCCTTCAACCTGCTCAACACTCCTTTCGCACTCCTTCATGTAGCCTAACCCAGAGGTCCCCCTGTTCTCCTCGTCATCCTGATCTTCCTCACTCTCCTCCGCTGCGGCCGCCGCCGCTGCCGCCTCTTCCTCCTCCTCCTCCTCATCGTCATCCTCGTCAACATCCCCCTCGAGTTCCACCTCCTCATCCTCATCGTAGTCACCCGTAAACTCCTTGACATCTCCAGCTGTTCCAGAGATATTCTCCTCGTCCTCGTCGTCAATGGATTTGTTTGGATCCTCTGGAGTCTCAGGTGCCTCAGATGTCTCCTCAGCAGTCTCATTAGCCCGAGCGACCCTGTCCAAAACCTTCTCCGCCCTCTTCCTCATTCTGATGATCCTCCTGTTTTCTTTTTCACTTCTCTTCTCCTCTCTCAACCTCCTTCTCTCCTCTTTCTCCTTCTTCCTGGCTTCCAGGATCGCCTCATAATTATAGACAGGTTGAGGTACGGGTGGAGCTTTGGGTGGAGTTAATTTAGGAAGTACTGTTGGAGTGGTGATCTGGGGGACGGGGACTGGGACGGGGACAGGGACTGGCACTGGCACTGGAACAGGCCGGGGGGATGATTGGACGCTTGCGACTGGTGGGGGCGGCGGAGGGGGAGGGAATACTGGATGGGATCTGTCCATGGTGAGGGTAGGAGGAGGAACTCCACTGGCACCAGCCCAATCAAGGTGTGTGGTAGGTACGACTTGGAGGACATTTCCAACCCTTAAGACTCGGTTGCCATTGACTGCTGGCGGCACCGGGGATGGAGGGATCTCTGGGCGAGGGGCTAGAGGGAGTCCAGGGGACTGATAGTCCCTGGGGACCACTTGGAGGACGTTCCCCACTTGGAGGACTGTGGGGGGACGATGGAAGCTGTGGCCTGGCGCTGGGGATGGAGGCAGTGGGATCGATGAGGCTGGCAGCATGTGAGGATAACCTGGGGGATAACTGGGTGGAGGGGTCCCTTGGGATTTTTTTATTCCGAGCTCGAGTTCCAGGCGGTCGTCGAGGGACAGACGTTTTGGGGAGCCCGTGGAGTCTTCCACTCGTGGAGGGTATGTGAGGTTGATGTTATTGCTGGGGTAGTAGGTGAAGTCTTCTGGAGGCTCCGGTTGGTATCTGAAGCTCGAATTCACTGGCGTACCCTCATTAACCATCGCCCCCCTTTCCTCAGGAGTAGGAGGATTCATACCAGATGGGTGGACAATAGTCTCAATCTTCCTTCCCCTGTCCCCACTTGGACTTCTTCTGAATCTCTCCTGTCTCCGTCTCCTGGGCGAGGGTGACCTGGACCTCGATTTCCTCCTCTGGACTCTCTCCACACTCTGCACTCTTTCTCTACTTGGTATCAGTCTGTCTAGACTGCATGGCACCCGCTCCAGACTGTTCCTCAGGGGACTCATTCTCTCTCGGTTCCTCGAGGGACTCGATCTGTCTCTGCTCCTCGACGGACTTGACCTGTCTCTGTTCCTCGACGGACTCGCCCGGTCTCTGTTCCTCGACGGACTGGACCGGTCTCTGTTCCTCGGCGGACTCGACCTGTCTCTACCCCTCGACGGACTCGACCTGTCTTTGTTCCTCGACGGACTCGACCTGTCTCTACTCCTCGCCGGACTCGACCTGTCTCTGTTCCTCGAGGGACTCGATTTCTCTCTGCTCCTCAGGGGACTCTCAATTTTTTCAATACTCTGCACCCTTGATGTCTCCCTCGATCTCTCTCTGCTCCTGCTCCTCGATCTCTCTCTGTTCCTGAAAGGACTGACTCTCTCTCTGCTCCTCAGTGGACTCATCCTCTCTCTGTTTCTCAGGGGACTCGACCTCTCTCTGATCCTCAGAGGACTTGATCTCTCTCTGTTCCTCAGAGGACTCGACCTCTCTCTGTTCCTCGGCGGACTCGATCTCTCGCGGTTCCTCAGAGGACTCAACCGGTCTCTGTTCCTCAGAGGACTCCTCGACCACGATCTCGATCTCGACCTCGACCTCGATCTAGACGTGAAGTTCATCCTCTCTCTTTCCCTCCTCGGGGACCGTCTCCTCTCTCGTCTCCTCTCTGCAGATCTCCTCCTTACCCTCTCGCCTTCTCTGCGATCCCACTCCCTCTCTCTCCTGTATCTGCACTTGATCTCCAAGTCTGGACACAGAGGGGGGATCACGGGTTCCATTATCTCGTTCATCTCCCTCTCCACGGGACTCCTCTCCCTCGGGAAGCCCCTGTCGTCGAACGCCAGATCCAACAGCGGTCGAATATCGTAAACCTCTTGGGACTCACTGCCTTCCCTGGGAATCTCCGCCCTCCCCGTTTCCAACCTCTTACTCCCTCTGAAGATCTCCAGAGGATCATAACTCTTGTCCATAGACTTCTCTGCACTCCACTCCCTCCTCTCTCTTCCCCTCGATCTCCCGGGGCTGTACCTCTCCCTTCCCTCCCCAGGATGTCTAAACCTCTTCTGTCGATCCCTCCTATCAGCACTTCTACTTCTGCTCCTGGACCAGCTTCTCGAGCGACTCCTGCTGTGCCGCTTTCTCGAAGAGGGCGAGCGCCTGTGCTTCCTCTGCCCCGGTGACCTCTTCCTCGGCGAAGGCGAACGATCTCTTCTTCTCTCCTCAATTTTCGGCTTCTCCGGCTCTTTAACAGAACCCCTACTGCTCCTGTGGCTGGAGTTACTCGTCCTCTCCTCAGAAATTCTAGTCTTCGGCTTTTCTGAATCCCTGGGTGAGATCTTACGTCGTTCTGGGGATCTAGACTTCTGAGGAGTGATTTCAATAAATGTATTCTTGAAAGCTTCCTTCGATTTCGGCGACGGCTCTGACGTCTTCTCCGAAGGTGGTGTCTCTGATGTTTTGGGAGGTTTTTTGGAGGTAACATCAGGTGCTGACTCTTTATTTTCACATTTATCGATTTTTTTTTCATTTAATTTCGAAAACACGTCGAGCACCAGCTGCTGGAGAGGATCTTTCGGTTCCTCTGGGGATTTTTGTAAGAGGAAATCGTCGCCTATCGGTGGATTTGGAGGAACTAGAGGAGGAGTCAACGATTTAGTCTCCTCACTCTGAGGAGCTTCTACTTTGATCGTCTCAGCCTTAGATACCTTAGAGACCTCCAATGACTCTGACGAGGATGATGACGATTCCTCTGAAGTGGATTCACTAGACTCTGAGCTCCCTCCCCCAGGTTCTGATTTATGGGAATCAGCTGGAGAGCTCGGACTGTACAACTCCTGCTTCTCAGGTTCTGTAACTTTGTCGGTGATAATTTCAGGTTTCTTAGAGGATTTAATTTCCTCAAGTTGTGGTTCTAGTTGCTGGGGAGAAGTTGGAGGTACTGGCTTGACATCAGTGGATTTGAGAGAGCTCGTCCACTCCTCCTCTTCCTCCCAGTTCACTGGGACTAGGGGGCCCTCTGGAGTGGGTGGATCATTCGATAAATCTGAAGACCTGCTCTTCCATGGTGGCCTGCTGACCTCTTGGGGTCTTCCCTCAGGGGCAGAAGGCTCTTCCGGGGCCTCCAGCCACGTTTCCCCTTTCTTCTCGTCAGGAATTTCAATTCGTTCAATTTCTTCTTGTTCAGATTTCGTTTCTTCTTTTGTCTTTGGCTCTTCAACTGCAGTTGAAACTTCTGTCGTCTTGTCGGGATCAGCCTTCATCAGCAAAGCCTCTCGTTCCCCCTCCTCCTCCTCGTCCTCCCAAATTCTCAGGCAAACCCTACCAGATTGTTTCTTCTTACTTTCCTTCACCAGCTGCTTCTCAACCGCGATATAAGTATCAGTCTTCTCGTCGTATCTCACTTCCTTCTCAATTTTCTTCAGCTTCTTCGATTTGTCCTTGGGCAGATCTTCCACATCCTCCATAGAGTCCACCTCCCAATCGTCTATCAATGTCCCTGTTCTCTCCAGCTGCGTCAACGATGGAAAATCAAAATCGAACTCTGTCAGGCATTTCCTGGGCCTCTTGATCCTCTTCGAGGGTTCCTTTTGCCTCTGAAGTCTCTTTCCGGAGTCTTTCTTCTTTTTGTCTTTATCGAAATCCTTGGAACTGCTGGAGGATGAGGAGTAGCTGCTGGAGGTGCTCGAGGAGGAGCTACTGCTGGCAGACGAACTTCTTCGTGTCTTCTGGGAGTTTTTGGGCTTTTGTGTTTTGAGCAGCTCCAGCTCGATCTTCCTCTTCTTCTCCAGCAGGTCCTCTTCGGGCTTGTCCTCCGGAGGAAGGGGAATGTCCATTGATGGCTCTGGACTCGCTGGTAGAGGAATTTCCTCTGGTTTCAGCATGTCGAGAGGATGAATTTCCTCGGGAATTGGAATGGCAGCAATTTTTTCCTGCTCTGTCAACTCTTTCGCGGGAATTATTTGCTCCTTCTCCAGGCGAAATTCTGGAGATGCGGACGGAATTCTGTCGATTGTCTCCATGATCTCACCATCTTCCTGCTCGGAGGGACTAGGAGTGATGTTTTTCTCAATTTTTATGACAATTTTCGCAATCTGCGGAGATTCTTTCTCCTTGGGCACTGGATCAATTGACATTGGAATGGAATCTTTCTCCAGGGGAATGGGCTCCTCCTCAATCTCTTTCTTTATCTTCTGGAGCTTTCGCTTGTCCAGGGACTTGGATCTATGTCTTTTTGATGTCTTCGAGCGTTTGGAAATGACTTTCGCCTTCTTCTTTCGTCTTCGGGATCTCTCTGGAGAACTGCTGAAGTCAGACTCCGAGGAGTCCCTTCTTGATTTTTTCCTTCGGAGTTTCAATTTTTTATGTTTCCTCCGTTTCTTCGACGTTCTCTTCCGCCTCCTGGGGGTATCCTCACTGCTGCTGGAGTTGTCGCTGCTGGTGCTGCTGCTACTGCTACGACTGCTACTGCTGCTGCTGCTGCTGGAAGTGCTCGAGTCCCTCGATCTCTTCTTCCTCTTCCTTCTCCTCTTTCGCTTTCGTTTTCGCCTCTCGTATTCGGATTCAGAACTCGAGGAGTCACTAGTCTCCGTTGACGTGATTTTTTTCTTCTTCGAGGGCTTCTTCGAGGACTTCTGTTTAATCTGGTCTTTTGTGGAGTCTTTTACTGGAGGCTCCGCAGGTTTTTCCTCCTCGACCGTCATCTTCTCCGGGATCTTTGGGGTCCCCTCTTTCGGAGGAACAATTTTGTCCGCTTCAGAATCTCCACAAGAAGCCTCCACAGGAAGACTCCCCTCAGCTTCTGGCACTTTTTTCAAATTGACTTCGGGATTTTTGGAGGCACCTCTCGAGGAGTCGATCTCTGGAGACGACGAAGAATCCTTTGGAGAGCCTCCAGGCTCGTTGCTCACCATCTTCATGAACTCTTCATATTCAGACACTAGACCACCTGTCGTCTCTCTCTCCTCCTCAATCTCGCCGTCCTCTTTAGTCTCTTCAATTTGTGATTCCTGAAGGCTTGTCTTCTCCTCGACTCTTGTCTTCTCAATGTCCTCGATATCCTCAGTTCGATCCTCTGGAGGTTTAGGTTCCTCTTCGACTTCCCATTTGGATTTCGGAGGGACTTCTCCGGGGGGCTCCCTCCAACTGGGCCTCCTCACAATCTCCAATCTGCCGTGAGAGTCGATCCTCTTGTACCAATTTCTCATCGCGGGCGCCTCGTACGTCTCCAAATTCTTGAACTCAGCATCAGTGATCTCCCTCATGGTCCTACATCTGTCCGGAGGCAGTACCTGCACTAGCCTCCTCTTGCTCAGGAAGAGGGAGACGTTAGGATTCTCGGAGTGTAGGATTCCCTTGAAGCGCCTGGTGATCCTGACGGACTCGGGGGGGTACTCCCTCGTGCCATCATCAATCCCATTAATTAGAACTGCTGACCTGGGGCATCTCACATCGCTCATCATCAGCATCTGGTCGAGATGGTTCTTGTATTCCTGAGGATTTTTCGCCCACAAGTCGACTGCTGGAGCTTTTGGTGGATCGTTGTGAAGTATTTTACCTCTGATGACGTGCCCCTGGGATTTGAAGAGCCTCCAGTTGCTCTCGGTCTCCGAGGGACTTCTGCTACGATTCCTGGATCTTCTGGTTCTGCTTCTGCGATCTACTTTAGGATCGGGCGGCTCGGGATCTCTCTCTGGCTCTTTGGGCTTTGGATTGGAATTATGATCCTCTGGGGAGATGCTTCGCCTTCGGTCTCGTCTGCTGCCTCTCCGATCCCTCTCTGGGGTTCTTCGTCTTCTTGAAGTGTCGGAGGATGCCAGCGAACTTCTGTAGGGAGACTTGTCAAAACGAGGAAATCGTCTCGAGCGATTCTCCCGCGATCTTAGACGCGAGTCCCGGCCTCGGGAGTCCGCCCGAGACCTGTGAGGGCTTTTCATCAGGGCCGGGGGCTTTTCCAAAATTTCACTGGCCATTTGCTTTTGACGAGCTTCCTCTTGGATTATTTCCTCGATGGCTGGCAGCTTTTTCTCGATTTTTTTGGACTTTTTGGTGGGAACCTGGGACATCGCTTTCCCGTCGTCCTCGGAGTCGTGGGGCAGCTGGTCCTGGGGATGATCCTGACTGCCTGGGGCCTTTGAGGGGTCTGTGTCTTTGAGGGGATTTGACTGGAGTTTCTCTTTGGATTTCTCGAGGGCCTGCTTCACGGAAGCGTTGAACTTCGCGAATGCCATCAGACGCTTTTTTGCTTGGGCTTTACCTAGAACTGGTTTTGAAATCTTGGGACTGGACGTGACAGAGTCCGCAAGATTGCTGTCTGGGGTCTCCGATCTGTCATTCAGCGGGAGGCGTTGAGGAGTGGATGTGTCGGAGGGCGCGTCCTCCGGGAGAGGAGGGGCCACTGAAGACTCCATGAGGACGTGGGGGTCTAGAAGACAACGAATTCCACGTGAAAATGTCGAAAAATATCCGCCTGGCAGTACGACATTGTCTGAAGCCCCACACTTCCCAACAATTTACGAAATAAACTTCCGGTCTACCTTACAATGGATCAATTGTTATGGTTTTTCTCGTCTTTTAAGAGGGCTCAAAAATATTAGACAATCGATTTGCAATAAATATTAAATTCTATCAGAAATGAGGCACTCGTACTTGTCCTAACTCTCCTCATGAGAATGAGAATCAGAAACGAACCTAGAATCTCATTCAGCCGTTCCCTTGCTTCATTTAATTTTCATTCCTATCTCCATAAAATCCATGAACAAAATATCGAATTTATCAATTACGGGCATTCATTTATTTTATTGAACAAACAAAATGACTTACCCGGTATTTTTCTGGGAGAAAACCTACACCTCCTATCGAGTATTTACGTCATCTGGTGGGTACCTTCGTCGACGAAACTCTCCGAATGATGTATGAGATTTGGATAATTAATTGTTATTCATTACTCGACAGGAATGTTAATCAACTATTGTATTATCTCTCTGTATCGTCCATCGCTTATTGATGGAAATAATACACAAACTATGGGATTTTGGTAGCACTTCAGCTGTGAAGTGAGTCGAAATTGACAACAAAAAATGAAAATGGCGTTTAGAAAGGTGGGGAGCTCTACTGAATCTTCTTGACCAACAGCAGGGCGAACAGCCGTGAAGTTTCCCGTTGTGGCAGCAGTGGCAGTTGCACCGAGAGTTCCCGCGCGAATAATTATTGCGGAACGCTTTGAGAACATTTGATGAGTGAGGATAAGTTATTAACTTGTTGAGGTATTGTTTTTGTGAAGAAAAAGTGATAGTCAATCCGGGAAAATGGATACCGATCAGAGGATCAAGGATATGGAGCGGGAGTATCTGGATTTTCTCGACGATGGGGTAATTATCATCAGCTTTGTTGATTGTTTTTAGGAGTGGGTCTATAACCTTAATTTTCCGGGGTTTGTTTCTCCAGGAGGATCAAGGGATTTACCTGAATCTCGTCAAAAACATGATCGAGGAGAATAAATACAGATTGTACGTTAATATCAATGACCTGAGGAGGAAAAATCCGACACGAGCGAGCAAGTGAGTGGACTAATATTTCTGGGGTTTGGGAGCAACAGGTGCCATTGTACGGATGTTCCATCAACTTTTCTCTCTATTTGTTCAATAAAATAATTTCCATTACACGTGACAAATTCCCTCGTCCCCCAAACCACACGAGGATTGCTCGAAAATATTAGGAATAAAATAAATAATAATAAAACACTTACAGTCTCTTGACGAACTCGTTCGAGGAGTCCATGGCCTTCCAAAACGCCCTGAAGCAGTTCGTATCGACAGTGGACACTGAGTACACCAAAGGTAGTCCCGACTTTTTCATTGGCTTCGAGGGGAGCTTTGGTAATCGTCACGTCACCCCCAGAACCCTCACCTCGCGGTACCTGGGGAACCTAGTTTGCGTGGAGGGGATTGTCACCAAGTGTAAGTAAGAATTCCCCAGTTCACCTCGGCCCCAGGAAAAACTAAACAAATCCGCATGTCTAAATTTCTAAAAAAACTTCATCAGGTTCCCTCGTGCGTCCAAAGATCGTGCGCAGTGTCCACTACTGTCCAACCACGAAAACCGTCATGGAGCGAGCATACACAGACCTGACCTCCCTCGAAGCCTTCCCGGGCTCCGCCGTCTATCCAACCCAAGATGTTGACGGCAATCCCCTGGAGACCGAATTCGGTCTTTCGACATTCAAGGACCACCAGACGCTGTCCATCCAAGAGATGCCAGAGAAGGCCCCAGCGGGTCAGCTACCCCGCAGTGTCGACATAATTTGCGACAATGATTTAGTCGATCTCTGCAAGCCTGGTGATCGAGTGCAGATTGTCGGCAATTTCCGCTGTCTCCCAGGTAAGCAGACGAATGGTCCATTTACAATCTCCAAAAAAGATCTATAACAAACTAAAAAAATTCGCTCTAGGCAAGCAGAACGGCTACACAAACGGCACCTTCCGCTCTGTCCTCATCGCCAACAGTATAACACAGCTGTCAAAAGAGGCGACACTCTCAATCTCCCACGAGGACGTGGCGATGTGCAAGAAGCTTGCGAAGACAAATCCCCGAAAGAATATATTCGAGTTGCTGGGGCAGTCCCTGGCGCCGTCGATTCACGGTCACGAGTACATAAAGAAGGCGATCCTCTGCCTTCTACTAGGAGGAGTAGAGAAAGTCCTGCCCAACGGCACTCGCCTCAGAGGAGACATAAATATTCTGCTGATCGGCGATCCCTCAGTCGCCAAATCCCAACTCCTGCGTTACGTCCTCTGCACAGCTCCACGTGCCATTCCAACCACAGGTAGAGGCTCCTCGGGGGTGGGTCTGACAGCGGCTGTGACAGTCGACCAAGAGACGGGAGAGCGTCGCCTGGAGGCCGGTGCCATGGTCCTGGCCGACCGTGGCGTCATCTGCATCGACGAGTTCGACAAAATGTCGGACATCGATCGAACGGCCATTCACGAGGTGATGGAGCAGGGGCGGGTGACCATCGCCAAGGCTGGTATACACGCGAGTCTCAATGCCAGATGTTCAGTATTGGCAGCTGCCAATCCAGTCTACGGACGCTACGATCAATACAAGACACCCATGGAGAACATCGGCCTCCAGGACTCACTTCTCTCTCGTTTCGATCTGCTCTTCGTGATGCTGGATCTCGTGGACTCTGAGCTGGATAATGTCATCAGCGAGCACGTGGTGAGGATGCACAGGTACAGAAATCCAACGGAGCAGGATGGAGAGGCCCTCCCACTCAACAGTAAAGCGGATATACTGAGTACTAGGGATGTTGATGCTGATGAGACCGAGAAGGAGGACAATCCGGTTTATGAGAAGTATGATCCACTGCTGCATGGAAACTCCAGGGCTAAGACGGATCAGATACTCAGTGTTAAGTTTATGAGGAAGTACATTCATATTGCCAGGTGCATGAAGCCCAAGCTGACGGAGGAGGCTGGCAAGACAATTGCCGCTGAGTACTCCAGGCTGAGGTTTGTCGTTGATTGATTGTTGATTGGTTGTTTACCTCACGTCATACATGAATTAATTTTTTTTTTACGCAGGTCTGAGGAGAATGATCAGAGCGAGGGCGCCAGGACTCAACCGGTCACAGCGAGAACACTGGAGACCCTCATTCGATTGTCCACAGCTCATGCCAAGGCCAGATTGTCGAAGACAGTTACCGTTGACGACGCCAATTCTGCTATTGAGCTGGTGCAGTTTGCTTTGTTCAAAAAAGTTCTCGAAAAGGAGAAGAAGAGCAAGAGGAGGCGGCGAGAGAGTGAGGCCAGCTCGGGGGACGAAACTCAGGAAGAAGCGAGGAAGCGGAAGAGGTCGAGGAGGGGGAGTGTCTCCACTGGAGATGATCCTTATGAGTACGAGAGCGAGGATGATGATTCTCATGTGGATGAGGCTGTCAGGAAGGTGACGAGGTCACAAACTATTGCTGAGGAGACCTCCAGCCAACTCGAGGAGTCCATGGACACTGGGGAGGCCTCTCAGACCATTACTGATGACAGGTTCAAGCTCTTCAGGACTTCATTGCACAAATTATTTCAGCAACAACGGGCACAGTCGCTACCTGTGGAGAAGGTCAAGGAGTTTTTGAATAAGGAGCACAGTCCTGAGTTCACGGGTGGAGAGGTCAAGGCTGCCATTCACCGAATGACTGAGGCCAATCAGATCATGCTGGCGGACGATCAAGTCTTCTTGATTTAATTATTTTGGTAATTTTTTTTTTTGAAGCGTTTTTTTCCATTTTTTATATTTGAAGTAATAAATGTTTTTGGTAAGACAAATCGTGGGCCTTTCTTCACGGAGACTCCTGGTGTTTCATTACTTTATCTAGTAACATTTATTAGCTCTATATATTACAACACATTGGCACATAAACTAGGCAACAATTATTCAACATTTATCACGTCAACGTAAA
The DNA here is from genome assembly GCA_030522845.1 of Psyttalia concolor. Classification (NCBI taxonomy): domain Eukaryota; kingdom Metazoa; phylum Arthropoda; class Insecta; order Hymenoptera; family Braconidae; genus Psyttalia; species Psyttalia concolor. The sequence continues at coordinate 36,053 of JAPYZM010000084.1, read as the reverse complement.
ACGTTATAATGGCTTACGTCGTCTAATGTCATAGTTTTAATTTTGTTTTCCATGTAAATATTTATATAAAATCAACTCATACTGCGACAGTACATACACATCCTTGGCAATTATCTCTCATAATTTTCGAATCATTATTTATATTTTTTAGGCTGTCGATCCAATTTTCACTCCCCTTGCTCTCTATCTCGTATTCGCGTTCATTTATTTATTTTTTTGCTTAGTAATTATATTCATTTATGCACTCATCAATCCACGTATACTCTATTGTCCTTCATACTACATTAAATAATAAAACTTCGAGTATCTGTTGATCTACAAAGTAATATATCTGTTAATACATCTGCCAATTGGCCTCATAAAAAATATACAAGTTTCACCCAGCGAAACTCAAAGAAAATTCTCGAGGCTTACTCTTGTTGTTTTCATTAATAATTCTAAGTTCATTAATTAGTGGAATACTTTGATGTTTTTTTTCTTTGGTGGAACACGTCATCATATTCGTTAGCAATTCAGTGTCTAGATGGTAAAGAATAACAAGTCCAAATTTTTAACTTTCCGGTAAAAAGTTATTTTTCATTTGCAATATACCTCGGCAGCGAGAGATTACGATAAAAATTTCATGTTTTTGCGTCAGGATTGGGCCAAATACTCATTGACGTAATTCTATTTAAAGGATTTTGTAGAAAAACTAGTTTAAAATAGTTAATTGAATTTTTATTAATGAACTATTGCCAGTTATAATCAAAATATAACACGCGACTTGTTACGTTTCACCATTCGTAGTACTGAATTTATTATCAATATCAAAATAAATAACGTTTTTGGTAATCTACTACGCTCGAAAACAATCATCACGATACGCAATCGTTCAACAATAATAACGCTTGTAATCAGCGAATACAAATATTCAATTTTGCGATGGAGTGGTAAGAAACAGGAGATCAATCTCTGGTTTTTTGGCTTCTCGCACTTCACCAGATATTACTCGCTTTGTCCTGGAGTGCCACCACGCTCAGCACTCCTGGCCTCCTTCCGAAGCTAATTCTGCTGCCAATGCGGTCCGCCAGCCCCGCGAGGCTCAATTTTCCGTTTAACTATCGCAAAAACTATCGAGTCTTGAAAAAAAAATGAGCAAAAAAAAATAAATTCGACAAATAAGCCTCGACGTATTTTTCAAGTAACCAAATTATTTAAAAACCCGCAAATCTGTCGAATTAATCTCCTATTATTTACCAATTAATCGCAGAATATTCCCACTGGTAGTGATAATTTACTCAATTTTTTTTTCTGCCTAACACGAAGAAAACTATATTCTCTGTATAATTTGATTTTCGTCGGTTCAATATGTTCACAATCGGATAGAAAAAATCAAGGGAATAATAAACTATTTAGACCCAGTATAGTTTACCTTTTTTTTTTATGTTGTTAGGCATTATTTTCATCATCATTAAATATCGTAAAAAATCTAACATCACTCAGTCTGTAACATGCAGTATAACGTCTAATTGACTTAACTTAAATCTTTCTCATCTGTCCTTTCACTTTAAAAATGCTTAATTATTCAATAAGAGGAGCCGGATCGTTTCCCTTCGCTAAAATGACTTCGTCGAATCGTATCCTGCGCTCATTGTACTAACAGTTGCCCTTATAATTTTTTTTTTTTACTTTTTCAACATTTTTTTTAACATTTTGTTTTTTTTTCTCTTTCCTCTCAACAGCGAACTCCGACGAACTCTCAATACAAACGTAAGAGCTATCACTTGTGCCAGGAGGGGAAGGGAGAGAGGGAGGGGGTGTGGCTGTGGCAGACCACTCGTAAAAAATCTAATCGTTTCTACGTACAAATTCTAGATTACTTTTCAACATCAATTTGAGTTATTTAATTTTTTTTTTAAGTTATTTGTTTATCGAGCAGTCTCTACAGTCAGGCGATGTTCATTGATTTTTTTTTTTCCATTTCAATGAATCCTGATCATCCTGATTATTTTATTTAAGGGATTCAGTTGAGGGGCGAAGACGTGCAATGAGTTGTTCATGATTTTATGGTAATTATTATAACGGCAACGGACGTCTTCATATTTTTTTTAAAAAGTATATAAGTGAACTGCCCATTTCATCACATTGTCAAATTTAAAGCTATAAATGCAGCAATTCTGACCTAATATCCAGAGATTGATTTTGTAAGAAATTTCCGTCACTCGAGAAACAAGTTCTTGTCAAAATATTGTGCACAATTATGATTATGATTAAATATTTAAGGAGAGATTCACCCCTTCGCCCCTCAAATCTCCAATTTATCACTCGTAAAGACGAAATAAAATTAGTGATAAGGAATTATGTTTCGATTCACGTGATTAGGCACCCAGAAACACGAAAAAACATTTCGATGATAAAATACTTTGTTCTTTATGTTTTTACCCCCCCTAGAAATGAAAAAAAAAATTTTCGTGTGCGTTATTTTCTCTGCCTTTCAATAGTTTCGTGTGGTTTTTAGTCGTGGATGTTGATCGAGGGGGCGTAGCTACAGCGCCGATAGAGTAGTAGATAAGAAGAGAAAAGTCGAATCACCGGCCGTATCGTAGGGACCGCTTCATAGTTACCTCAGTGGGGAGAACTATGAGTGGAATTATGAGATTTTTTTTTCAACTCACGCGGAACATCGTCGCCGTCGAGATTTTTCAGAACTCATCCTCACTTGATTCGCTGCTGTACGCCAATTGCTCGCGCCACCATTCCCGCACCTCTAGAGCTACACTTGATACTTTTGGAGCTGTTGCTTTTGCATTGGATGATTCGCGCGGCTGGCGGCTTTGCTCTGCTCCTTCCGTTAAATAAGGCAAATTATTTTTGACCAGAGCTGCAAAAAAAACAGTAGCAATTGTCGCTCGTCTGTTCAAATACACAAAAAATCAGTTAATCAGTTGAATGCATTCGAAAAAGGACCGAAGAGATTTCGGAAAATTTTTAAAGAGAGTTTTTGACAAATATTGAGGAATGAGTGAGTGGAGGATAAAATAAATTCTTGGGGATCGATGAATTCCAAAAAATAATCTGGATAGAGTTCGACCGGGGCTGCAGTTGAGAAATACATACGCGCTGGCCGGCTACTACGTTTTTTAGTGGCAGCGAGTTTCTCCTTCTCACTGCGGACGGAGGCAGGATCTGATAATGTTGGTGCTAAATACTTTCTCCCTGAACTGCTACCAATGCTATCTGACCTCGGCAATACCGGCTTCTTCCCTCCTCGATTCCTCAAGCCATCGGCCTCCTTGGCTTCCGGCTCTTCCTCCCGCTCTACACTACTCTCCTGGCTCTTCTCCTCGGGATGATCCTGAGGTGTCACTGCCAGATCGTTCGTCGCTCTGAGGCCCGCAATCAGGCTATTCTGCTGTTTCTGTTCACAGTAAAATTGCACTCCTTCAATCAGTCCCTTACGCGCAATTATTACTATAATTACCCCGGTGGCTCGGATTTTCTTCAGACACCCCTCCAACCACGTTCGAATCGTCTGCTTGGCCACCTCCTCCTCGATGAGGTACTCGAACTCCTCTCGGGCCAGCATCTCCTCCAATTGTAACGCTTTTCGGAAGTCCACCGAGCGGTATGATAACATACTGCAATTAAATAAAATTCATTAAACAATGCAATAATTAATTTGCCAAACGACTGGTGTCCAACAATTTCTATTAAATTGTACAAATGAATAATTTATTTAATTGAATTCTCCGTTGACGTGGCAAAAATGATAAAATCGAGAGAGATTTCTCTGCAATTATGCCAAGGAATTGCAAACAATTTTTGCTTTCCTGGATAACTCACTTGATGACATCGTGGAATGTCACATCCTCCCCGTTGTGCAGCTTCTCGAGCTCATAGCACATGTACTTGAACAGCAACCGGTCCTTCTGTGGATCTGTCTCCAGTCTACCCTTCAGCAATCGCAGGATAAATTTCACCTGAAATGTCCTATCGTATCATTACGCGTCATCGGTGGGTTTGTTCCAGTTAATTGAAATGATTGATAAATACCCTTCTCACTGGTATTACCCCTCGCTGATGAATGTCGACGACGTTCCACGTATTCTGGAAGTTTCTGATATCCGCGTATGACAAAAGTGCGTCCTCCTCGTTAGAGTAGAAGAGCGAAAAGTTCTCCATGATAATAGCTACGAGGCAGAGAGACAGAGAGGGGAAGAGAGGGGAGAAAAACATCTGGAGCATTATCGTTCTATTCGGGAATGTCAAGTGCAATAACTAACTGATTATATCATGTGTAAAAATCAGGAACTTGGTTTCACTGAGTGCCTTAAATTGTCTGATGTGAAATTTACCAAAGAAAAGTGCCAAATCCACAGAGCGACAGTTGTTTTTTTACACATCAAATCATCAGATATTAAATAAACATTGCGTGAATATATCAATACGTACCCACAAGTAAATTCAACACAATATATGTAATAATAACGTAAAATGTGCAGAAGTAGAACAACGAGGCGTGAAAATTTCCACAATCAGTCTCCCAGTAGTTGGCAGCTGGGGTGCAGTACGGCGGCTCAATCATGCAATCGTGCATAATTTTATTCCAATCCTCGCCGGTAACGATTCGGAAGAGCATCGCAACGCCTGTTACCGGCGACTCAAAATTCGCCCTCCGTCCAATGCCCTCGCCATACTTGACAGTTCCAAAAATGATAGTGCCAGCGAGCGCGTAGAAGAACACGAGGAGAAACATTCCGAATATAATGAAGAAGCTCTTGCAGACGGACACCCCCACCGTTAGCATCAGCATCTTCAGGGTGGTATGCTTGCCGGTTATAGTGAAGAATCGAAGGATAACGGACATGTAACCAATCGAGTACGACAATTCATTCTTCATGGTGCAGTGCATGATTATCCAAATCACTCCGACCACTGTCACCAGCAGATCGTAACGATTCCGCCGGGATTGCCAGTAACCACGCGGAGTGAATGCAATATTCTTCATTATCACCTCGACTACGAAGATTAGGACCATTATCATGGAAATTGTCGCGAGATATTCGGCATACGCAGCTCCACTAACCCACTGGAATGATAAGAAAAAATAATTGAGTAGTCAACAATTCCAAGTGCTACTGGGACAATGAATTTTCATGGGTAGAAGTATCACCTGAGAGAGTTGCATTGGAAAATGAAACTATTGAAAGAGTTTCCTCCTCAGAGCTCAATTTTGTTACTTCTGCTAGTCTTAATGGAAAGAAAAAACTCACCGATACCACCAACAATGCACTATTGCAGACCACCATCAACGCAATGAACCTCTTGAACGATATATTCTGGGTAATATCGTAAATAGAGGCGCGAAATTTTTTGCCATCGGGCCTGGGCGGCAGATGAAGTGGCTGAGCAATTTTTAATCTCTTCTTCAAGTCACACCAGCGCCTCTGGTCGACAGTGAGAAGAGCTGTGCCCTTGTTCTCCGAGTAATTGGCAATGACAACACCCACGAACAGGGTCAATCCAATCATACAGCCGAGAAAAATGTAGATATGAATATATATGGCATGAGCAGGTCCCAGTGATTTACTGAGCACATCCCTGACGTCTAGCCAACCCTTGAACGACAAAACCTCGAATAATGTCAGCATTGCGTCTCCAATGTTGTCAAAATTGAAGCGTTTCGGGTTGGCCCAGACTCGCGGCACTAGGATGGACGGATAGCTCTCATTCTGACCGGGTTTTAACTTCATTTTCGTTACGAATACACGTCTCATAAAGACACCGACACAATCCTCACGGGATGTTATGGTTGGATCGTTGCAGCGGGCCAATCTGCCGCCGTAAAGTTGTACTCCGTAACTCGCGAAGACGAACATCAGTAAAATGAGGAGAATTGATACCTGAGTGAAATGCAAAAAAAAAAGACAGTGACGGGAGAACGAAACATTTCGTCAACGTGGGACAAATATTCAGTGTCCAATGGCATTGAATGTTCATATAATTGAGAGCTCCAGAGTGTATTTACTGGAATAATTAATTAATTCATTGATTAAGTAATTATTCTTTGAGTAAAAAAAATGACGAGTGTACGAACCAAGAGAATTTCTTTGAATCCTCTGCACAATTCATAGACGACTTTTCTCATGTGAGGCACTAGACTGAATATTCGGAGGGGTCTTACGCAGCGTAGAATCATCAGCACCTGAGCCGTCGAATTTGGAGGGACGTTTTTCGGCATCCAGCAGAGAAAAACTAAACTCACCTGCGGAGAAATTGATGATATTCATTCTGAATTCCGTTATTTCTGTAGTGAAGTGGTAAAACGATAAGTATCTTTTTCCTGCATAAGAAAACGCGGATTATCACGGTAAGGAATAGTTTTAGGAGATAATGTTACAGGACCATTTTTGTAGCTGATCGATTTTGCAACAAAAAATTCTTCTGGTAATTTCTCCTAACATTATTCCCGGCCGAGATAATACGGGTTTTGGAAACACCCGTATCATCTAGTTTTACCACTTCGCTACAGATTTGTAATCACTCAATTTTTACAAGAACGAGATGTGAAAATGCCAGTTTATATTTTGTAGGCATTGAAAAAAAAGTTGTAAAAACTCACAATATAAATAAAAACATCGAGAACAGAGGCGACATCCTTGATGTAAGCTTTGGGAGTGAAAAAAAGCCCATCAGCTAGTATTTTCAGTGTCAACTCGATGCTCATCAATATAACAAAACCATATTCAGCTATTTGAAGTCCTGGATTCTCCATAACTCGATACTTCGGGGTCTCAAACATCATGGAAACGCAGGATAGTGTTGTCGTGAATATCATGACCCAGTCTAGATACGTCACTAGTCCCAGAAAATTACTAGAGCAGAAAAATCCGAGCCGTCAAATCTCGTCTAAACAATTCTACTGAATTTTTTCATACGTGTAAAATTTTATCCCAAAACTTTTTCAACTTTTCGCAGTAAAATAAAATCACTGGCATCAGCAGTGATTGTTTTCGGAGGTACAGATAATTATTTTGCCCATGAAAATACTCACTGAAAACTTTTATATTGAACTTTTCGTTCTTTTCCGGTCAGCGGATCCTTGAGTCTCGCATCGTACCTAGCGTACACAAGAAGTTGACAAATTTTCCGAAATTTACTCTCTCTAGGTACAATGAATAATGGAGTATCGAAGAACGGATGATTCTCCCGCAAATCATCCTCCCGCTGATTTCTCCTCATCTCCGCCTGTTGCCTCTTGGCCTGAAGTACTTTCATATCCCAATCAGGATGGGGTGTACTTCTCGATGATGTTACTCTATTTATCGCTCCGATATCTCCATTCTCTACTAAATGCTCATACGTTTGTTTTAGTTTAATTGAACCACTTCTAACACTTCTACGAATTGATTTTTTCTGGTCTATGCGGAGTTGCTTTGCACTGCTGAGTGTACCTTGAGGTTTTAGAAGACCTTTTCCCGGCACTGGAATCATTGCCGAGTCCCCCAGGAGCAGTCGCTGGTTGTTCGAGTCACTAAAATTATCACCAGTTATTATTATTATTGCTATTATTGCGATTATTGAAGTTATTTATCTTGAGGCCGGAGTGCGGCCCCAGCCAAACGTTATCAAAATTATTTTTGGTAGAACTATAATAATATATTAGAGACTAGAGAAAATTGGGAATATTTTCAAAGAGCGTTGTTGAGTATAAGTGAAAACTGAGGGAGTAGAGGGTAAAATAAAAAATGTTAAATAACTGGGAGGAACAATTGAGAGCTCGGTGCACGTGAAGTGACAGATGATTAGCAGCGCAATTTTTTATCCAGTTTTTTGCTGCCAGCGCTCCTCATTCCGGCATAAAAGGAAAATGCAGAAAACTTTGTAAATTTATTACAAAGAGAATTTTTTAAATTAATTAAAATGCCCTAGGTCAGAGTGGTAATTATTAATTTTTTTAGTTTAACCTCTGCTCAATTGTTTGTCAATATTTCACAACAACGTTCTTTGAGAATTTTCATAATTTTCTGTGGTTTAGAAAAAATTGGTTTTAGAATTCTTGGGGATCTACTCATTATATTAATGAGGCTCCAAGTGGACCTCTCTGTAAATAGCGAGATAGCGGTCGGCTGGGGGTGCATCCGGACGTTAATCGAGCAGTTAATGGATTTCACATGTGCTACCAATTTTTCTTATTCCTATAAAATTGAATATGTCTTTCTTCATTTAAATCTTACTTAATTATGTAGATAACAGCGGCTTTCTTCAAACTAACTACAACCTTTCTAACTTTCGGCGGATTATTCAGAATCTTTACTGGCCTCTGTTTTCTATAAACCATCTTTGAATCGAATGTCTCATTCATCCTCTTGGCAACCTCATTCTGCTTGTCCTCAATGTCAAGGACAAATTGTCGCATAAAACTTTCCCGAACTTTTGGTAGATTGAAGTCCGAGGGAACTTTGTGGAGGCAAGTCATCTGCGGACTGGCTGGAAATTTTTCAAATATTCGTAATCTAAAGGGAAGGGTTTCTTTGATTTCTGCACTCTGGGCGCACAAACTTTTTTGCTTTGTTTTTTTGAGCTCCTCATCAAGCTCCAAATTGTCGAGAATCACAGCGACGAAGAGACTCAACACTATCTGCATGGGAGATTTTAATGGGGGCATTAGTCAAGTCTTTGATGAATTTGTTTTGCTTTTTAATTTATTAACTTTGAATTTTTTTTTCTCTTCTCGAGATCAGCTGTTATTACCAGTGTGACGAAGAGATGATAGCCGATGAAGTACATGGCGACAACGGGCGCGATAAAATGGTGGGTGCGGACCATTGTTTCGTCCATAACTTCGACCCAGGCTTCTTGAGTGAGGATTTGAAACATAGACATGAATGCCTGGGGGAAAAAATAATATTTCATCCAAATTCGTGGCCACGTCAATTGAAAAATTGCAACAACTCACCTCTGGAAAGGTCTCAAATTTGGTAAAATCACAGAGAAAACAGAAGAGTTGCATAGACATGCTCGAAGTAATGACGAGTAAGCACATGGTAAAAATAATGAGACTTCCAAGTTTTTTGCCAGGTCCAAAAATCTTGTAAACAAAATCCTCCAATATCGGCGACACCTTAATGAGCCTCACGGATCTCAACACCTTCAACAATAATTTGCCAAACAATATTTACAGAGATAAACAATTATTGCCCCACTACCATACCTGAAAGTACGTGAATGCAGTCATATAAAAAAATGGTAGAATATGAATGGTCGTTCCAATGGCCAGTAGAAGCTCAAATTTGTGGATAGTGTGCCTGTAGTAGCTCTTGAATCCCAGACACCAAATCTTGAACAGTGTCTCGAGGTCCAGAAAAATAGTGAAAGCTATTTCTACGTAGTAATAGTTATTGTAATAATTATCTCGTGGTCTCTCGTCATGTTTGAAGGTCATAGTGGCAGTTGTCAGTCCATTCGCGAGAATGACGTACATAACGATCGTTCGGAATTGGGGAGAGCGGAGGATAGATTGGCAGAGAGGTGAAGCTATGCCCCCGTGTTTCGTGTCGTCTAGGGTGACTAGCTTCCAGCTGTTGTCCTCACCACAGAGAATCTGTCGAGACATGAGTGTCATTATTACTCCAAAGACGAGACAAAAAAGGAGAGGAAAAAAAAATTACCTGAGACTCTGAGGTATTTGAAATTTGTTCCCTGGACTTTTGTTGAAATTGCACTCGTATTTCGTTGAATGTCTCCGTAATAACAGCGATGAAGACATTCTTAACGAGCCAAGCGAGAAAGAATATCATTGTGCTGAAGTATAGAATTGCTCGCCAAGCGGGAAGACTATCGATTGCTCTATACATAATGAAAACCCAGCCCTCCTGAGACGCCGCTTGATAAACCGTGAAGATGCTGATGACTGAAAAATCCCAACAATAGGTAAATAGGACGAATTCTGACCTCAATATATTTCTATTAGTACATATTTATCGATGATATTCACGTACAAAATTGATCGAAACCATTGAATCCCATTATGTACTTGGATAACTCTAGCTTCATGCAGGTCATACCCTCCGGGCATTGATATCCGGATTCGGGATCAGTCGAACAATACGTATCGGGTATTGCTAAACTATTTATAGTGATATCTTTCGGATCTGTATTGTTCAAGACACAGTGATTCGTTAGTTCACCGAAAAATTGAACCCCTAGGAGACTGTAGAGGGACATAAAAAAACCGAAGAAGAGGGTTACGTTGTAGATTTGCTGACTCGAACGTCTGAAATTATTTTAATCCACAAATTACGACAATTCATTCAATCCCAGCCCACTTCGATCAAGAGTCATTTCAGGAGATACTGATAAGAAGCTTTTTAAAGTTACAACAACATTTACTCGAAGCAAAACAACTGGTGTTTTTATTCAGTGTAAAATGTTTCTTGTTAATGTGATTTTAATATTCACTCCTAAAATAACTCGTCGTCAAGATCACGATAATTCGCAGAATGGAATACTCCAAGAAAATAAATCAAGTTTATTTACTTGAAAATATTATTAATCCTATCCTTTTCCATGTCAAACTTGAGGAAAATGCTTATAATGCGAAACATGATGAATGGCCTTGGTGCTCGGATTATGGACGCGGCACTGAATTTCGGGACAAACTCAAGCATCTCGAACATTTGTAGAATTACGGAGAACCAGAGGAAGAGGACCATTGTCGCATCGAATTGGCACCAGTGGTCTTTCAAATATGCTTTATCCCTCTGTAGAAAATAAATAAAAAAAATATTAATTCCGCTGATGTGAAAAGAATTCATTAAACTTGTGATGCGGGGACTTTGTATTCTCTGTCAAGCCCTGGCTTAACTCCTGTCAAGTGGAATAAATTGTTTAGTGTGAGCCGGTGAGAATAATTTTCGTCGCCCCTCGTGCATCCTAACTCACTGATCTCGTTTCACCAGATGATTTCATAACTCAACGTCAACGTACCTTTAAAATTCCTCGGATATGCATTTTGGCAATCATTTCGGCAGTGAAAAGGAATGTGATGATGAGATCCAGCCCGAATGTCACGTACTGCAGCTCCGGTATCTTCTCAAACGTCTTTGGAGTGTTCAGACAGACCGAGGCGAGTGATACAAGGGCACAGGATGGCATGAGTCTTTTCGCCCATGTCTAGACAATTAAATAAACATGATAAATGCCAGTTGATATGTTGAATATTTGTAATCGTTATTTCCTCAACATCTCTGATTATCAAAAATATCCTGTCATTTAATTTCCCCCCAGGTCGCCCATTACATTTTTCCTCCAATGACTCCGGATTATCCTTTATTACCTTATTCACCCATTCAATGTCTGCGCTCTCATTGAGGGACTCCTCCGGGCCGTAATCGGCCAGGATGGGCTCCCCCTTGAGACTCTGCTTGCGCCCAAGCATCATAATAGGGATTATATTCGCAATGGTGAGGCCTGAAAACATCCCAAAATTTTAATTCACATGAATTCTCATTTCCTTCTCCTTCAATTTCCATTCAATACTTTTAGATTGAGTCCTGGGGTCATTCTAATATCATCCCTGGCCCTCCCTCAGCAGCCCATTCAGATATTAATTTATCGTTAAATTATTTATGAGTCTCACGAGATGTGTGACAGAGTGTAATTACCCTGCTGGGGTTCATCCACGAGCAAGCCAATATCCTCAGACGTTTAACGTCGAACAAAAATTTTGTCGTTACTCAGAATGATTTCAGTGAATATTTTCAACAATCAGTATCGACCATAAATATTCAGTATATAGTTATCCTTCGACAATTGCCAGAGACAATTAATTATTCTCCTTGCATTGATTATCATTGAAATACTCTGGAAAAACATGTGTTCCCATGCACACGAGGGCAATGTAAATTTATTTATTGCCCTCCTGTTTCATTCATCAATTAAATCCAATTAAATTAAATTATTTGATCAAATTAATTGAATGAAATTCCATTAATTGAATTATTCATCTCGAGATTGTTGACTGTAATTTTCTTGTGTAACTGTCAAAAGTTAATTAATCATTACCGGCACTGGGAACAAATAAAAATTCAGTGCAATATTCAACAATGAGTTAAAATGAAAACCAAATGTCATTAAATCGTTTTGATATCTTCCATTACTCCGAAAATAAAACCATCAATTACGGGTAATTAACGAGGATAAAGAAACGAGCGACAATAAAAACAATTTGATAAAATACTTACGTCCCCACGTCTAATCTCTCCCTCATTATTGTCAACAAAAAAAATCTGAAAAAAGTTTGAGGCACAAACAACAATCACATCGAAACATCTACAACTTAATTGATTTTGCCGTTGGAGTGGCACGTGTCGAGCCAGACAGACACGCATAAATATTCCAACCAGCCCAGCCAATTAAGTCCTGAAGAACGTGACATTAATGAACTCGTCAAAACCCAGATTAAAAGTCCCCATCGGTGAGAAAGCGTCAATCAGCCAGTTAAATCCCATTTCTTTTTTGTTTTCGGTGTAGATTTGCGCAGATATATTAGAATGGGCGGGGGCTGACTAATCTGCAGTTTTTATCACATAAAAGCCATTTGAAATTGCGACAGAGGACTAAATTCCAAGGGTACTACGTCCTGACAATCCAATTGAGTGAGATAAATGACAGACAGGCAGTGGCAAAGAAAAAATTGCGAAAGGATTTATTAACTGAGCCGAGTAAAAAAAAATAACAACTGACGAAGATGCTGAGTAAACTCACCGTTTCTGTGACAGATCAGCCGAGAAAATCCTGCTGCCTTAACGGCAATTTAACCTATAAACTACATCTCACATATAGCAATTGCACCACAATTAACGATCGATAAACATTGTAATTAATTGTTAATCTATGAAAAGTTTTCAACAACAATGAGGCGATGGTGGTGGTGGCGGCGACGGCAACGGCAACGGCATGGTGGTGCACATTTTTATTACACTTGCTAGGAATGTTAAGGTCTGAACGGTGTGTGTGTTGTGTGGAGTTGGTGGGAGGATGGCTTTCAGCAACCAGCTGAGAGTTGCCAGTCGGGCACAGTCGGGCATGTGCCGTAGCGATGCTCTCATCCTGTTTTTCAGGGATCAATATTTCAAGGAGTTTACTGGTACCATCGGTCTACGCTAAATTCATAACGACCAACCGCCGCCATATTAACTCCATTCAACGTTACGTTAGGAAAACAAATACTTTTGGTACAGTAATAAATCATTAATACGGTAAATATGGAACTGATTATTGTACTAACTGCAGTAATTGTGAACGCCAGGTCGTCATCCCCTGCAGGTATGTATGAGTTGTGTTGTTCTTTCACTGGAGAACACCGGAATGTCATCTACGTCGGCATGAATGGGCACAGGAGAGGTTCTCTGTAGCAAAATAACCTTGTTTTCATGATTGATCATTAGCAGGAAAGAGGATTATGGGTTCCTTGAGTCAGCAGGACGTCCTTGCCGTGCTCAAGAAAAAGTTCCAGGCAGCAACAGCTTTGCTATCTTCCCTAGATCCCCAGATATTCGTTGAAGATGGGCTAACAGTCGTGACCAACTCGTCAATCCTCTTTACTACTTAGTTTAGTTGTCAAATTAATTGTATATTTAGTAACGAGGGAGGAGAAGTGTTTGTCGGCGAGTGGGACCAACTAAACTACGAGCCCAGAGTCAAAATATCACAGGTGTCCTTTCCTTCAGGAGAGTGTGAGAAAGAAATGCATAAATATAGCTCCAACAATATCACGTCGATAATGGGGTACCTGTGGGTGGTTCGTCGTTGAATTCTTCCAAACAATACGTCATACACAACTTCTGATTTTTATTTCAGTGTCAATTGGATCCACACTTTGGGATTGTCTTCCAGAGTTGCAGCAGCTGGACGAACTTGGCATAGCTCACCTGCGATAAATCTGATCCACTTTTCCCATTTTTTTTTCCTCGTGACAGACTTTATTTCAGAGATATCTAATCGCTCATAATTTATTTGAACACTTCGTAGGTATCCGACGCTGAATTGATCATATGAAATATATAATGTACTGATATATCCGACGATTTGTTCACGAGAGTATTTTATTGACATTATATCGATCTTAAAATATTGAATAAACACTTCTTGAATCTCAATTTTGTCTTAAAATTCTTAAAATGTCCGGAGTGTTTGTCTCATCAGTGATAAAATGACTGACTTGGCTCGAGGAATTTGATGACGAACCTCAGTCAATTGAAATGTTATTTTTATTACAATTACAATTATAAATGTTATCATTCAGACATTCGAGAAAGAGATAAATAGGGCAATTAAAGCTAGAGCAATCACAATATCTCTCGTTGATAATCTCACCGAAAATTCTAAAACTGGTGTACAGCTCTCACTCGATGTGAACACTTAGAATAATTAATGGGGCATGATTAATGACAATTCTGGTGACAACTAATGCTGAAGATTCGTGGGAGGTTACAAGTTTATCCACGAATAACACGACAAGATTCAGGGATAAATTTAGTACTCGTCGTCCTCGGTTTGTACGGTGTCCTCTTGTACCTCGCGGTAATCCAACTCGAGGGCCGCCAGGTCCTCTCGAGCCTCTGAGAATTCTCCCTCCTCCATTCCCTCGCCGACGAACCTAATTAAAAAAATGTTTAAAAAAGAAGATAAGAGTCAAATTGACAGGAGTCGCTTTTTTTTCTGTTTCGGAGAGAGGAATTACCAGTGGACGAAGGCCCTCTTCGAGTACATCAGATCGAATTTATGATCAATTCGGGCCCAGGCCTCGACAATTGCTGTTGTATTACATAGACAACAGACTGCCCTTTCGGTTCGCGCTAAATCACCTCCGGGGACTACTGTCGGTGGCTGATAATTGATTCCTACCTGATAAAATCGAACGAGTAATTAGTCAAACGATGAGTACCTTATCAATTTCGATCCTAATTACGATAACTGGAGCGTCAAAGTTTGGCCATTTCCTATAAATTATGTCTCAGGAATTCGGATAAATAATAAAAACAATTTATTTTATTTATTTATCAAGATTGTATGATTTCTTCCATTTTTAATTTTACTTTTACTGAAGAAATGAATTTTTAATAGCGAAAGCGTAAACAATTTTGTAATCAAACAAACAAAATTCAGATCATCAGATCAGATCCTCGAATCACCCGATGATCTCAAATTAATAAAAAATTGGGGGGATAAATTATGTTATTTACGTTCTCATGAATTGAATTCTCATTTTATTGTCCAAAAAATTACGAGTCTTTACCAAAAAAAATATATATATAAAATCATGAGTACCTCATTAAATATTGAAGAGAGATTTGTAAAAGTATTTCTTCGGTTTCCTTAGCTAAACATAAATCGAAGAGAGGGTCAAAGTTTGCCGCCCTGGTTATCGTCCGGACTATTTGCAATGAAAAAAAAAAAATTCTCCCGATAAATAAAATTTTATTTCAATCAATTATCACTAGATAATGTGTAATTGTACTAACTTTGAAACCGGTGGGACACCACTCGACAAATTGCACATGCTTCTGCTTTTTTATCATGGCAATGGCATAATTAACGTCCTTAGGAACCACATCCCCCCGATAGAGCATGCAAACGGCCATATACTTTCCCCGCCTGGGATCGCAATTAACCATCTGATGATTGGGCTCGAAGCATGACGCTGTAATATCCGCAACTGTTGACCTCTCGTGACCGGCTTTATCTGCCGACAGAACTGGAGCATACGTGGCCTATTGTTGAGCCAAGAAAATATCATCGTATAATCAGGTCAGTGGGGAATTTTGTTCGATTACAATAACGTGTTCTATTTACCAGTGGAAAGTGAATACGAGGATACGGCACCAGATTCGTTTGGAATTCTGTGAGGTCGACGTTGAGAGCCCCATCAAATCGCAAACTAGCTGTTATAGATGACACTATTTGGCCGATTAATCTGTTTAAATTTGTATACGTTGGCCTTTCGATACTCAAGTTTCTTCTGCAGAGTTCGTAGATAGCCTGAGGTTAATGAATATTCTGCTACAGATTGAATCTAATTTCGAGGTTCGAGGCTCAAGTGATTTTATCGAAGCAATCACCAGAAGTTGGTCAGACGCGCAGAGAAATATTCAACAAAAATTACCAGCAAAAGACCTAGGAGTTACGTTTGGAACGTAATCTCAGAGTGAAGTGAAATTCCACAGAAAGTGTCGATCGTCACGTAAATTGAACGATCTCTTTCGTAAAATTATTCATTCGGGTAACAACAGGCGCTTCAATTTTTCTGGAATGTTCGGTAAAAATTCTTTGACATCCCATTTTTATGTCTAGGGTATAATCATTCTTGAAATTTTTGCTCAGGCCAGCGGATTACGGAAATTGTTCCCTAATTTTTACTGAATTTTTCTCTCCGTCTACAATAATCCGCCATTTTTTATTAGTTTTGTCAATGTCAAGAAATATTTGAGAAAGTTATAAAAAAAAGTTGAAAATGGGAAAACTGGTTATATTGCAATTGTAAACAATTGTATATTTTTTTTGGAGATTGTTCTCGGCAGGATTAAGGCTCGTCTTCTCGAGATTCTTTGATTTTTTCCCTAGACTCTTCAGAATTCCCCAGATTCCCGAGTTCTCTTGCGCTTTTCTTTCTCGCGAGATTACGCACGCGAGAAACCATGAAAAATTATAATTTCGGAACGAAATAAACCGCCATAATCGCTTATCAGGCGATAATTATGTCTCAAGTGTGTGCTGCGTGTGCAGGAATAATAATTAGTGTTTTTTTCATAAGCAAATTCGTCCGCCATATTGTCTACATCGACCAAAATGTCTAGAGAGTTGCGGCTGTGATTATCCTTCAATAATTATCTTGTTATCGGCAATTGACACTTATCAAACCTAATTATCGCCTAATAAGAGATTACGGCGGTTCGTTTCCTCCGAAAACAATAATTTTTCACGCTTTCTCGCGCGTATAATTCGCCAAGAAGAAAAAAACAAAAAAAAACTGTAAAATCTGGGGAATCTAGGGACCAAAAGATTAATACAAAATGGCGAGGGGGCGGCTAAATTCTCGAACGTCAGACGTAATTTCATATTTCTCACCTGATTGTCGACAATAAATGCCACCTCGCAATGTTCAAGGGTGGGATGTGTGTAAAGAATGGCATTGTATGGCTCAACAACGGCAGTGGACACCTGAAAGCCATATAATCCTTGAATGCACGTTTCATCATACAAGCAAAATTCACCCTGTTAAAAATTCATCTTCACCATGAGCTTTACCTTGTGCCATGATAGAGGAAGCGATAAAGACCGAGAGAGACAGTATAACAAGTTACCTGGGGGGCTGGATAAATGCTGAAGGTGAGTTTGCTCTTCTTGGGATATTCAACGGAGAGCCTCTCCATGAGTAAACTGGAGAATCCAGAGCCAGTGCCACCTCCGAAGGAATGGAATATGAGGAAGCCCTGGAGGCCACGACATTGCTCAGCCAGTCTACGGATTCGATCCAGGGTCAGGTCAACTATTTCCTTTCCTATTGTGTAATGACCCCGGGCGTAATTGTTTGCCGCGTCTTCCTTTCCGGTTATCAACTGCTCAGGGTGAAACAGTTGTCTGTACGTGCCTGTTCTCACTTCGTCTAGAAAAAAATGGTAAAACAGAAAAAGTTAAATCGAGACTATCAGTTTTCAGACAATTAAAGTTCTATCGCCAAACTGTAATCAATTCTCAAATGAATGAATAAATAAAAAGAGGCCTCGCGAGGCCTTTCTACTCAACGATAATTTTCTTTCGCTCATTTTTGTCGTACGTGACGCGTACGGGAGGGAATGGAGATAGCTCGAGAATTGTTTTGTAATCTTGCCTACAACAGTCGGCTCCAAATCAACGAAAACCGCCCTGGGGACGTGCTTGCCAGTGTCACTCTCCGAGAAGAATGTACCGAAGGAGTCGTCTCTCCTGGTCGATGTGTCGTCACTTGGCATCTGGCCGTCGGGCTGAATCCCGTGCTCCAGACAATACAACTCCCAGCAGGCGTTACCCATTTGCACTCCCGCCTGGCCGATGTGTATCGATATACACTCCCGCTGCACAAGTGGAAACATAAAAAATGTCAATCAACTTCTTCAAGAATTTTAATCTCGAGCATGTAGACAATAAATCGGAGAGGGCGAGGGCCTAGCTCATCGATTAAGACGTCATTAATTCATCAAAATAAACCACTACCACACCATGTCCAATACCACAAAATAACAAATTTCTGATTGTTTAAATTATTTACTCTCCCCAACTAAAAATTAGAAAACAGAATAGAACGATCAGGCCTTTCTCCAGCTGCTAAAAATGACAAACAATTAGTCTCTACCTTTTTGGCCATTCGCTCATTAATAAAAGCCATGATTCAGTGGCCTAAAAAATTCTAAAATATCAAAAAAATACAAAAAAAAATTGCTAACAAGAGTTGAACAACTGGGGGATATCTGCAGGTGATAAATGACGTTCGACACGTTCGTGTCTTCAGGTAAGCCACAACTAATGTCCCTGCGACATGTCTACATGTCTCCGAGTCGCCTCCAACACCTGTACATAAAAAATCAGGTGGACATTCCTTGACCTAGCCCGAAAGTATCAATAATGCGCAAGGCTTCCGACGAAGTAGCAGAAGCACTTCTGTTTGCCAGTATCAGCATTGTTAACATTACAGACAAAGGGGGTATAGGTTTATTCCGATCGTTTACGTGCAATAGCATAGCGTGCAACTCCCATGAAATCGATTCCAAAGCTTGTCGAGCTGTAACCATAGCAGCTGTAGATCCTATCTGCGTTGAGGACACATTTTCTCTGCAGATGGTGTCAATCTGGGGATTTATTCACGGCTTCTCAATTTCCTCGCTCAAAGAAATTCAATCGTCATTTGTTTTGGCTAGACTGAGTGAAACGAACAACTTGAAACCGATTCAGCTGATCTCGTCCGATTTCTTCTGTCGCATTCCACCAGGGAGAGTGAACAATTGACAATTGCCAAGTGACAGACATCTGGAAGTAGTTGGCTCAAGAATTTTCATGCAATTATCGACGACTCCTCCAGTATTGTTTCAAAGTTTCCGTTGATAATATGAGGTTATAGGCTCGCTATGCCCTTCATGCATAAACCAGGAAGCCATGATAGCTTCATAATAACAGGGTGACAGGGGGAATAGACAATAACAATATTGGCGCTCGGATTTTCATTACTCCGGACCTGCGTAATTACATATTATAATGTTAATTAGGAGTCGATCATCAATATTCACAGGTGCACTTTCATTGAATTCTGTCATCACCATTATCACCACCAATTTCTCGGTTCAATGAGGAGAGGAGATTAGAAAAAAATCGACGAATAATTACTGTACATTTGATTTTACAATCAGATCATCGAAAACAAGCGACACTGAGGCAAAAATATAATTGTATCATTTAAACATTCTTCAACAAGACTGAAAGCGAATTGACTGTTGAAAATTGGGGTATTTTGTTGTCAAACGTAAATATATTTGCAATTATATTTTTTTCTCAGTGTACGAGCCGGTTGGAAGGGTCGATGTACTTGAATTGAAGTGAAGAAAAGAGGGAAATGCCCTCTTTGAAACGACACGTGAGAAATAAATTCCAAAATGTGAATTAATCCCAATTTTTTTGTGTAATTTTATGTAATGGAGACTCACCATTTTATAAAATTGAAATCGCCAGCGAATATCCGACTCCAGGTGTGCGCGGACTAGCCGTCTGACCAGTTCTACGTCCAGATCACTACACCACCTGGGATATTAATCGAGTGATGCCACTGGAATACCCAGCACGAACCTCTCCAGCCCTATATATACATGATTCACATGGATTCGTGTAGATTAGCATATCTTCTATCTGTTTTGCAACTGTTCCCGTAGTGCACTGTACTTTTAATGACATACATATTCGTGCTAGGTGATGGATGCAAACAACGGCGGAAGGTCATTGGCACTTCTGTAAACAGTGGCATTAAATTCTCGGAGTTGTCTGTGCACTTTGAGATAGTTCTAGATTACTTTGACGACGTTGAGTTGAGAAGACAATTGATTTGGAGAACAGCTGTTCACGTGACACGAAAATTATCCATAAACTCTCGAACTGTAATTTTACAAATTCATGAACTGCTGAAATGCAGAGTATCCGTTACAAATGTTGTCTAAAGTAAAGGATGTTAAGATTTAGGGACAGAAGTTTTTTAGAATTTCATTGAGTACAGACGGTAAAATAGAATGAATAATTAAACAATATCACAGTCGCTCAAGTGGGCTTATATATTCTGTCAATGGCAGAGATCACTAAATGTAACAAATTCTAATGTTGTCGGGAAGCCAGAGGCTCTGGACTAGTCTGAACTCACGAATGGCCTGTCATGAATCACCCGTTGTACACGATATCGTCGATCCAACCGATGAAAGAGGGAACATTGGTGAAAACGTTGGGAAGATCACCGCAACGTCTGCTCCCGAAAGAGACAATGCCAACTAGTCTATTACCGTAGACGAGAGGACCTCCACTATCTCCACTGCAAGTTGAAGAGCCTGGGTGACTCCACACGCAAATCTCGTTCAGCAGGACACCTCCTCCCCATGCCTGGTTGCACTCTTGATTGGACAGAATGCGAAATTTGGCGAACTTTGCTCTCGCCGGATAGAACGCGTAAGTTGGATGGGTCCGGCCCCAGCCGATGGCGGTGACAAGAGAATTCGGGGGCAGGTGGGTTCGCTGAAGATTGATGAACTGGATGCGGTCGGAGAATTCTATCAGCGTCCTTGTCTGCGAAAAGTTTATATCCTAATTCATTAAAATATTTTGAGGTTATGTTTTTGCTCAAACTCAAATTGACTATTTTTTTCCAATCACCTTCGACCTTATAAATTTATAAGTACATTCATTTATCGGCTATTCATTTACTTATTTATCCACTGAAATTCAATTACCTTCAGGATTGCTATGTCATAGGCAGAAGCATTCATGAACTGATTGTACCATCTGTGGTAATAATACTCTTCGACATAGAAGAATTGTCCTCCTCTAGTCTTGTCAGCAGTTCCAGCTCGTATCTGCACATTGTAGGGATCAATTCCTAATCTAGAGTCAACTATACAATGAGCAGCTGTGAGAACATGTCGCGAGCTGATGATACTGCCACCACATAATTCACGACCACGATAGCTCAGGTGGACTAAAAATGGAAATTGATTGTTTGCCACAGGATCTGCCCTCACCATTTCCCTCATTCCGCCCTCAGTATCCGCTGCTGCTGGGGCTGCAAAGAAATTATTATACGTCTTCAGGGATATTCTCTGAATATTCTGGCACTTGGCATTGCCATCTGGAGGACAACAAGCCTGAGAATAAGAGTCTGCTCATCAAGCCTTCTTTAGCCAACCGAATAACAGAAATTTACCCATCAAATTCTTCTCCGGGAGGTGTTTCATTGGCAAAATTACATTTTTTCCAGTGCAGTGGGGGTATTTGGAGGATCGGTGAGGTACTTACCCAACTCCAGTATGAGCAATCCTCCTGCCAGTAGGATTATAGCCCGAACATCAGCTGATAGTTTGGTCTTCATCGGTGAGGAATGGTTTTTTTGCTGGTGGCGAGAGGATATTCGTCTGGAATACCGAATTGTAAGGATGTGCTGCGGGATTAGTGGTTTTATACATTTGATAGTGCCTCCAGACATTTTCCACTCCTCTATTACAATCTCGGGATTACCAGGGGTCATGGGCCAGCTCTTGCTTGAACAGTCGATTACCGAAGGGAATCACGTTGATGACATCATCCAAATTTCCAAGAATTTCCCCCTGCACTGTGGGCAATCCCTCGTTGAATACTCATTCTGTCACTTCTGAATACATTTATTGTAAAAATAATTCATCCAAGAGGGCAGATTTGTGGATAAAAATTCGAGAGTAAAATTACTCCTCTCGCGATCAATGGCTAAAATCGATGAAATTTGATATCTAGGGGGCCACGGTTTATATCACTTTCCTACACGCCCACTGAATAGCCAGATCAGCTCGGAAAAGAGGTGTCTGGTGCTAGTCTCCAGCTGGCATTCAGCGACAAAGATTCTCTCTTTGAAATTTTAATTACTCATTTTGTCACTTTCGGGAGTAATCGCGAAGGAAAAGCCCTGCGGCAATGGAGCGCAGGATCCTCCTGGTGCTCCTGCTCCTCGGGACAATAATACAGTGTCTCAGTTGGCAGGACAATAGGTGTGTTTTTATAAATTTAACTAGTGCAATTTAACGAACCTCGTTGAGTAGAGAATTGATAAAATTCAACGAACTTTAATTTATTTGATGAAATTACCTAACCCCCCGGGCAAAATATTTCTAGGCCTGTTCTGGAATCCGTCAATGGACACCTGATAATCTGGAGTGCACAGGACAAAAATGTCACCATAAAAACCCGCGGCAAGGGCTTCCTGACAATAAATGACATCAACCTTGTGGACTCAGCTCATGCGGTAATTATTAACACAAAAAATTATTTTTTTGTAAATCATCTAATCCATTTTCCTAATCAACTGGAGGATTCTCTCACGATTAATGTCGGCTATAGGCAGTTCATGCGGCGGCATATATTGAGAACTGGAAGAGTGGACTGTGGCAGGACTTGCAGAAACGGGTGGACAGATTAGCCCGTACGGTTGAGGGCCCTGACGGACTGATAAGGAGATTGGAGTCGGGAGCGTGGAGTACAGCTGGAAACACGTCCAGCTCACGCCCCTCGGACCGCCGGGTATTACTGAATTGATAAATAATTGGAATGAAAATTAGTTGGGGAATATTCCAATAAAATGACTATTATTTCAGGATGACGAGTCAACTCCACTGGCCCTCACTGCCCAAGTAAGTGAAATAGTTGATTTAGTTTGTCAATGATAACAAATCCATCAACAACATCACTTATTATTCCTCAAGGTCGATCGTCTCGAGAATACAATCAACAAACTTCGGAAGAAATTGAAGACCAACAAGTGCTCCAGCAGCCCCTGTCTCAACGGAGGGACCTGCATCAGGATTTACGACGGGTATCAGTGCCTCTGCCCGGCGAATTGGCAGGTTTGCACAGTTTCTTGTTTATCAATAATTTCATGACTAATTCCCCGACAACATTCCTCCCCCTATTTTCCCTGAAAGCGAGTGTCATCTTCTTGGATGTCCACTGGAGAAAAAAACTCCATAAGTTCCCCCAAAAATTCAATTTTAAATTTGCTCTCCAACTGTCATGAACCCCAGGAAATTCCACTCGAGTTTAGGATCGAATCCTCCGACGATACCAGACTTGCCAGGAGTTCGCACAGCTACCGACGACAGTCAATAATGTTATTAATTTTTCCTACGTATTCGCCCGGAGTTTGCGCTGTGCCGCATTTGCAATCAGGCATGGGGGGAGGAATTCACAAAAAAATGTCCACGAGCTTCAAATCCCTAATGCGACATAATCCTAGGATGTTTAAATTGATTTAATTAGGGCCCGTCTTGTGGAGTGGACGTCAACGAGTGTGCAAACTACGCAGGAACGGATTTAGGATGTCAGAATGGTGCGACTTGTGTCAATACACTCGGTTCTTACAGGTGAGTTGAACTTCTGAGGATTCGTCACAATAAAAGTGATTGAGAATTCTGGCCTATCCGCTCTCGATTGAAATGACTGTCTCCCTTTGGGCTGGGATATTAATAATTACCAATGATCATCATGAACTCTTCAACTCTTCCAGCTGCTCATGTGCGAAGGGCTGGTTCGGCGTCCACTGCGCCTCCAGGACGTCTGTCTGCAACTCAGAGGACTCTCGGGAGCTCTGTGGCAACGGTGTCTGCGTCGATCAAAAAGGAACACCTCTCGGCTACACTTGTCTCTGCGATCAGGTGAAATTCCCCCTAAATTTGGCAAAATAATTCTTCATCCTTTTAAATAAATAAATAAAAATAAAACAACGATAATTATACCCACTTGTTGGCAGGGCTGGAAGTCCGAAGGCACCAATCCTGCCTGCATAGTCGACGTGGACGAGTGCGCGAGCAAACATCCCGTCTGCTCAGTTGACCCTGAAGTCGAGTGCATTAATCTGAGGGGCAGCTTCCACTGCGGCAACTGCCCAGCCGGCTTCTCCGGCAATGGATACTTCTGCAGGGACATCGACGAGTGTCTCGTTGATAACGGCGGCTGCAGTACACTGCCCAAAGTTCACTGCAGAAATGTGCCGGTAATTAAATGAGAATTATAAAAACCAATTCCGTATTCCAATATTCCGTCATCGGGTTATCTAAACAATTAAGAAGGGCCTGAATAATGTGATTTTTCAATGGAAGAACTTGACAAATTCCGTAGGATCTCTCTTTAAAAATATGTACCCAAAGTAAAACATTTTCTTTTAAAATTAAATCCTCCAAGGGCTCTCGAATCTGCGGTCCATGTCCCCCAGGCTACTCCGGCAACGGCGAGACCTGCACGTACATCGGCACCTGCAGAATCAACAACGGCGGGTGTCATCCCCTGGCAATCTGCGAAGAAACCACCAATTCAATAGTTCAGTGTCGCTGCCCCGCGGGTTACACAGGCGACGGGATTGGTCCGAGCGGTTGCGCAGTATATTCGATATCAGTGAATCCGTGCGCAGGGAATCCCTGCATTCACGGGACGTGTGTCCCAAGCGGCACGCGACCGACCTGCCACTGTGAGGCGGGCTATTCCGGTCCTTTTTGTAATGTCGCCGTGAATCCCTGCCTGCCGAATCCCTGCAAAAATAATGGGCTCTGCTCCAGAGGCCTCGACAATACTTTCACATGCGAGTGTACAGCGGCGTACAAGGGGTCGAGATGTGAGACTGCGAAGAGCAGTTGCGGCGGATACATTCGCGACCTCTCCGGGACTCTCTCCTATCCCCCGGACGGTGGACGCGATCCCAACGTCAAATCGTGCGCTTTCATTTTCTCGACGAACCACAGTCTAGTCCTGAACATCACCTTCACGAGATTCAAATTGGGAAGCACTCCGGCATGTCGCGTGAACTTCCTCCAGCTTCACGACGGCATAAGCACAGCAGACCACCTGATCGGTAGATTCTGCGGTGACAAGCTTCCCCGCGGCGGGAGCATCATCTCGACTCACAACAATCTCTACATGTGGTTGAACGTTCACGGCACAGAAGCCGACGAAGGCTTCACCATCCACTGGAGCAGTGTGCCCCCGGTGTGCGGCGGTTACCTGTCATCAGAGTTCGGGACAATCAGCTCGCCCGGCACTCCAGGCAAGTATCCACTGAACAGAAATTGCTCTTGGGAGATCAACGTAGCTCCAGGACGACGAATCCAGTTCCACTTTTTCACACTTCAAATAGAGGAGCACGCCAACTGCGAGAAAGATTACCTCCAGATCAACGAGACCATAGGTGAGTCAGGATGGTTAACTGAATTTGTAGAATCTAGTAATGATTACCGATTTTGTATGCTTTCGTATTCTTTGGTATTTATTCCCAAATTAATATGATATCAGGGGAGAGGATGGTCCAGTTGCAGCGCTATTGCGGTCACTCCCAGCCGGCGCCTCTTCTCACCTCAGGATCGTCAGCGATCTTGTACTTCCACTCGGACGGAGACACCCAAGACCAGGGCTTCCAGCTCAGCTACAGTTCAGTCGAAGGCTCCCCAGGTTGCGGTGGAGTTCACACCGCCCCCCAGGGCACCATTTCCTCGCCAACGGTCCAAGGAGTCTATGAGCCCGCCCTGTACTGCACCTGGAAGATTCAGCTGCCAGAGGGCGAGAAGATCCGCCTGACCTGGCTGGAGATCGACGTGGAGGACCACAGATACTGCTACTACGACTTCGTAAAAATTTACGAAGGCCCCGACGAGGATTCCCCGGAAGTGGGAACCTATTGTGGAACAGAGCTCCCCGCTCCGAGAACCCTCAACTCAAGTATCGCAATCATAGTCTTCAACACCGACAGCAGCTTCCACGGCAAAGGTTTCACTCTCAAATACGAGACCCACTGCGGCGGGGAGTTCCACGAGCCCTCGGGAGAGTTCACGTCCCCTTACTATCCCCTCAAGTATCCGGGCGAGAAAACATGTCATTACGAGATCATACAGCCCACGGAGAAGAGCATTGTCCTTCAAATAGTCGACCTGGACATCGAGGGACACTGGCACAGCGGCTGCTACTTCGATCACCTGGACATCTACGACGGGGACAATGAGAATTCCACGAAACTTGCCGAGCTCTGCGGAGGAGAGGAGAAAATCCCGGAGAATCCGTACTACTCGTCCTACAATTTCATGTACCTCCAGTTTCAAACTGACGCCAGTTACTCTTACCGCGGCTTCAAGGCCAACTACACTACCATTGATAGACGATGTGGAGGTCTATTTAAGATTGCACCTGGGACTATTGTAAGCCCAGGTGGGGAAGAGGGATACTCCAACGAGGAAGAATGCACTTGGACCATTCAGGCCCCACCCGGTCACGTCATTCAGCTCTCGTGGACCAGCTGGAGCTTGGAATCGCACTTCAGGTGCAGGCACGACTACCTCGAGATCAAGGAGGAGTACAATGGGGAGGACCTGCTAATCGGTAAGTACTGCGGCAAGACCAAACCTCCAGAGATCATCACCTTGGGCAACATCATGAACATTGTCTTCAAGACTGATGAGAGCGTCACCTCCGAGGGCTTTGTCGGAGAATACAGATTCATCGACACTGCCAATTTGTGCGGCGGACGCTATTTCAGGTGAGCTATCTAACGCTTTGCGCCTTTTTTCAATGAGAGTTGCCGAGGTCTCCCTATTTGTTTGGTTACCGGATATAATAGAAACCTTTCCGCACATTTATTTCAGCTCCAACGGCGCCATAACGAGCCCCGCGTGGCCTCGAAAATACTCAGGTGATATGGAATGCATTTGGGTCATCGAAGCCCCATCCAGAATGCAAATTCGTCTGATGGTTCATTCGTTTGATGTGGAGTCATCGGATTCCTGCAGATACGATCACCTCGAGATCAGGAATGGCGGCCACGAGACATCTCCACTGATCGGAAAATACTGCGGGACGACGATACCACCTGTCATTCAAAGTTTCACCAATCATCTTTACCTGAGATTCAAATCAGACGAGTCACTGAGTGCACCAGGATTCAGAATTGAGTGGGATGCAACCGAGCGCGGATGCGGTGGCACGCTAACCGGAAGCTCCGGGGACATAATGTCACCGAATTATCCTGCCCCCTACTCCACCTTCTCCTTCTGCACCTGGAACATTGCCGTTACCCGGGGAAATCGCCTGCAGATAATCCTCGTTGACGTGGACTTCAAAGAAGACACTTCTTGCACAGGCGATTACCTCGAGATCTCCGAGGGCATCAACGGAATCATCAAGAGCAAGGAAAAATACTGCAAATCTGATAATCAAGCTCCCATTGATCTTAACTCCAACGTCGCTACTGTTCATTTTCGCAGTGGCTTTGGTAATGGTGGACATGGGTTTCACATTAAATACAATACAATTTGTCAAAATAAATTGCACGCTTACAGTGGCGTTATCGAGTCGCCAAATTTCCCGAACAATTACCCACCCAATTCCAACTGCACCTGGATCATTGATGCACCGATCGGCAACAAGATCAATATATCCTTCTCGCATTTTGATCTCGAGCCTGGAAGTCCGTACACCGAGAGCCCCTGCCTATTCGATTACCTGAACATCAAAGAGGGCTCGGACGATATCCCCAACACCGAACTCGGCCATTTTTGTCCGATGGAGGGTATGATCCTACCGCCGAAAATCGTATCCACGGAAAATCAAGTCTTCATCAATTTCCGAACTGACGGTGACTCGCACTACGGGGGCTTCAGGCTCGAGTGGATTGTCAACGGATGTGGAGGTCACATCAGAAAGCAACAGGGGACCATCACATCCCCGGGATATCCCAAGAGTTATCCTACCAATATCGACTGCGAGTGGATAATCGAGGTAGACTACGGCTACAGCATTCAGATCAACTTCACAGACGTCGACACCGAGAAGGAGAGCAGTTGCATTATGGACAAGATCGAGGTGTTCGGTGGTGAGAACGAGGAGGCCCCCAAGCTCGGGGAGTTTTGCCACTCGACTAGTCCCATATCCTACGTCAGTCCCATCAACAAGATATTCATAAAACTCCACTCGGACTGGAGTCATGCAGGCAGAGGGTTCACTGCCAACTTCAATCAGGTTCAGTCCATGTGCGGCGGTCACTTCAGGGCATCTCAAGGCTTGATTCTCTCCGCCAACTATCCGATGGACTATCCAGTCAATCAGAATTGCGAGTGGTTGATTCAAGTCGACAAACATCATCTCGTCAATCTGACATTCGTAGACGTTGATCTCGAGGGAAGTCTCGAATGCGTTATGGATTACATTAAAATATTTGACGGACCAACCAGGGAGCATGCTCTCCTGAAGACACTGTGCGGCACGCAGCTACCGTCGTCCTCCATCATCTCATCGAGTGATACTCTCCTGATAGTTATGAGAAGCGATCCAGCGCAGACGGCGAAAGGCTTCCAAGCGGAGTTCAAACGAGCCTGCGGTGCTCGTATTGTCACCAATGGAACTGGATTCTTGACAACAGCATCTGATTTACATTTGCAACACGAGGAGGGCCACAACTGCAGTTGGATCATTGCAGCTGAGGATCTTGCTGATCACGTCACCCTGACTATCTCTCGTATGGACATGAATTGCCGGTGGGGTGCCTGCGAGGAAAACTGCACCAGTCATTACCTGGAGGTTTATGAGGGTGAGGGCACGGGAGGACCACTCAAAGGCCAGTGGTGTGAGTCCAAGGCTCCTCCACCGATCGTCAGCAATGGGAATGCTCTGACTGTTCATCTTGTCACGTATTATTACGTTGACGTGTCATTTGGGGCGACTTATTCGGCCTTGAACTCAGCGTGTGGAGGTGAGTACTACGCGGAATCAGGTACTCTAGCATCCCCCGGATACCCTGAGAGCTATGGCACTAACGCCGAGTGCGAATGGACTCTGCAGACAGCCCCCGGCAACGGCATCACCTTGATCTTCTCGAAATTTAATATTGAGCACAGCGAGAATTGCGATCGAGACTACCTGGAAATTAGAGAGCAATCGGCGATAGGGAAAATCATTGGTGTTTACTGTGGCACTCGAATCGAGACAGTGCAATCCAAGGAAGCCATTTGGATGAAATTCAGGAGTGATGGAGTTGGTACGGGGGAAGGATTCATTGCCGAGTACACGTTCCAACATGGCTCTGAGCTTTCTGGGCCTTTGGGGGTTATTGCATCTCCTCTGTACCCCCATCCCTTCACCAAGAGCGAACAAGTCACCTGGAGGGTCACTGTACAATCTGGCTTCTCGATCAAGGTCGAGTTTGATGCCTTCAATGTGGACAGCTTTGGCGAAGACTCGTGCGACTATTATGATGATGGACTTCAGGTGGGTTGGAAGATTAATCTTCTGGAATCATTGATAATCATCAATCTTTGTCCTCTAGATTTATGATGGATACGACAGCGGAGCACCACAGCTTCATCATTTCTGTGGATCTGTCATGCCTGAATCCTTCGAGACTACCAGCAATGTCATGTTCATGACTTTCCAAGGGGACAGAAGAAGATTGGGCAACTGGTTTAAACTTCGTTACTATCAGGTTCCGAGAGTTATAAATAAAGGCCCAACTGTGGTCGTTGAGTGTAAGTGATCTTTTGTATTAAGAAAAATCGATGGAGAATCCGTTAATTAGAACACTTCTTCGTTGACATTCTCCTCTTGTCTTCCAGTGTCCCAGTGTAATGAAGAAATAGCACTCGCAAGCAAGGAGAACTCCTCCTACATCATCACCTCGCCAGGATATCCAACTGGTTACAACGCCTCGGTACACTGCAACTGGCTCTTCACATCTCCACCCGGAACTCACCTGATCCTCAGATTCAAAGAGATCCAACTTGAGGAGACCGACGGCTGCATGGGTGACCGTGTCTCAGTATTCTCAGGTCTGGTATTAGCCCAAGAGCCTCCACCAAGCGCTCAACTCCTGGGGAAATACTGTCTGAGTAATGAGTCCAATTCCGTCGTCGAAAGTACCACCAACACCATGACCGTCAAATTCGAGACAGATCCTTACCTCAATAGAACAGGATTCAAGGCCGAAGTGAGGCGTGTCTGTGGTGGTGAACTCGGTGGGCCCAACGGAGTAATCGAATTGAACGAGACCACCAAAGACTCCACCTGGGGCTGGCGTTACATGTGCGAATGGAATGTCACAGTTGGACGTGGAAAAACAATTCAAGTCACCATCAACTTCATGGACTTTCCAAAGAAAGCTGAGAAGGGATGCGGCGATCATTACATTCTTCTGAAGAACGGCCAAGAGCCGGACTCTCCCTTCCTCGGCGATGGAAAATACTGTAGCTCTGATGTCCCTGAGTTCCTGTTCACCACCAGCAACAAACTCTACGTGAAATTTGCTGCCGATCCCCAGGGTGTCTTCAAACTATCTTATCGTGAAGTTGGCGTTGATTGCGGAGGCACTTACGAATTGAGAGAGGGAGTCAATGAACAATCATTTTCAACTCCACGATATCCAAACGTTCCCCCACCTTTCACCGAGTGCTTGTGGACATTTATGGCACCAGCTGGTCAACGACTGTCTCTCCACTTCGTCGAACGTTTCGACTTGACCTTCAGTCCTGAATGCCAGAAGGAGTACGTGGAAGTGAGAGACGGAGGAACTGATAATGCCCAGTTACTGGGGGCCTACTGCGGCAGCAAGGGGCCAAGCACCATGTCCAGCTCTGGAAATATGCTCTACGTCAAGTATTACACGGACATGCACATCCCGGGAAATGGCTTCAAAGCACTAGTGACCAATGACGAGGTGTGCGGAGGAGTGATAAGAGCGTCCTCAGGAGTTGTCTCCTCACCGAACTATCCCAATGCCTACCCCAAGGGTCGCCAGTGCATCTGGTGGATTATCGGGCCGGAGCATCACTCCCTAAAATTCGAGTTCACGGATTTCCATCTACCAGGTTGGAGGAATTGCAATGACACCGATAACGTCTCCATAATCGAGAAGGTGCCGAACAACGAAACACTGAGTGAGCCCAGGACCTACTGCGGCATAAGGAATAGGCCCGGAATCATCGAGACATCGTCCAACGAAGCGGTTATAACTCTGGATACATTTGGTAAAATAGTCGGGAGCTACCGAGGCTTTCGCCTGAATTTCTCCTCAGCCATTGGCGAATGCGGAGGTGAGTTGAACGCTCTGGAGGGCACCTTCCACTCCTCGGGGTATCCGACTGCCAGGTTCTCAGCAATGTACTGCTCGTGGAAGATTACAGTGCCCGCGGGTGGTCACGTCAAGCTCGAAATCCTTGACCTCGATATTGATTTCGAGAGTAGGGATCCCTACGGCGTGAGATTTTACAATGATCATCGCTACAGGTCACGAATTGGAGTGGCGAATAGCGCAGATTACGAGAGAATTGTCCACAGTTCATCCAACTTGATGCTAGTGACATTCTTCGCAGAGTCAGGTTACCGAGGGCTGAGCGCGAAGTTCAGTTCCGAGCCTTTGTCCCCCTGCGGTGGAAGCATCAGCGACACCAGCGGGTCTTTATCAATCCCCAGCTCTGAGCCTTACCGAAGTAGACCCTTTTTCTGTCCGTGGACGATAGCTGCTCCTGTCAATATGATAACCTACGACTCACCTCCACAAGTCACTCTAGCGGTGACCATTAGCGGTTCTCTTGGAAGACTAGCCCGGCAGGACAGACGTTGCGTTGTGAGATCGAAGAACGTAGTGCTGAGAGACGCCTCTGACAAGATCATCGGCGCTGTCTGCGGTAATATAACGCGAGAGCCCTTCGTTCTCCGAAGTCGATCCGCCATAAATCACCTGGAAATCATGAACGGAACAGTCGGAGGTCCCATAAACGTCGACGTCAAGTACCAGTGGAATGGTTGCGGGGGTTTCCTGAGTGGTCCCAGCGACACCATCCGAACTCCAACGAACGTCTCCTACCCGCGGAATTGTGTCTGGGAGGCGGGATATCCCGAGGGCCAAGGGATCCTCATGCGTTTCAACAAGATCAATCTTGGAGGCTGCGACAAGGGCTACATCATCGTCAGAAATGGTGGAGCACAGTCACCAGAGGCTGGCAAGTACTGCGGCAACATCAAGCCAGATAATTTCACAAGCACATCCAGCAAATTATGGATAGAGTACTACGCTCTCGAGGCTCCTGGAGACTTTGAGTTCGAGCTCAATGCGGTCTCCAAGGCCTGTGGATTCAATGGGCTCGATATATCGTCGCCTGGCTTTCCAAAGAGCTATCCAAATAAGAGCGAGTGTGTCTGGGAGTTTGACGTGGAGAATGGTTATCACATTGGATTGTCTTTCATCGAGAGATTCAGCTTGGAGACGAGTCCAAATTGTGTCAATGATCATATCGAAGTGTTTGATCGGGAGAGTAGCAATGAGAAGAGATGGAAGTCGCTGGGCAAAGTCTGCGGGAGAAACACTCCGTCACCTTTTAACACAACCACTAATCACATCAAAGTCGTTTTTCACTCCAACGAAGCAATCGAGAGTGACGGCTTCAAAGCCCACATCGACAAGAACTGCGGGGGTGTCTTCATGGCGTCCAAGTCCAGCCAGACGATCATGTCTCCCAGGTATCCAAGTGGCTATCCTCGCGATCTCACCTGCAACTACACCATCGTCGCGCCTAAAGGAAGAATGGTGATCGTTGAGTTTGAGGAGTTCGAGCTGGAGCAACTATCACCAAGCTGCACCTGGGCCAACCTCACGATTGTTAACGAGTACTTCTGGAGGCGACGAGAGAGCCCCTACTGCGGCAGCCATAAACCACCGGTGCAGGTGTCGCCCAAGAAACTTGAGATCATCTTCACAACACTTTTACGATTCAGCGGACGTGGTTTTGTCTTTAAATATCTGTCTAACGAGTGCGGGGGGGAGTTAACAGAGGAGGGCGTCATATCTCCACCGATGTCCAGTGACAATTCCAATTACTACGGAGGACTCAACTGCACTTGGATCATCACAGCACCTGCTGATAAGAGTATAGCTCTGAGGTTTGACTCTTTTGAGACGGAGTTCAGCGCCAGATGCTTCCACGACAAGGTGCGGGTGTACGAGGGCCCTCGGATGAACGCCACAAGGTTATTGTCCACCTACTGTGGAAATCTGACGGACAACCTGCCCGTCACCAAGTCCACAGGGAATATGATGACTGTGAACTTCGCCTCGGATTACTCGAAAAATCACAAAGGCTTCAAGGCTCGCGTGCTCTTCACCAAGAGCATCGCCGCGGGCTGCGGTGGACAGATTAACCTCACCACTAGCCAGAATTGGAGGACACAGACAGGCCCTTACTACGACAACTTCGAGGACTGCATGTGGAGCATCAGCGCAGGCAATGGGAAAGCTATTAAGATGACGTTCAAGAGTTTCGATGTCCAAAATACTCCCAACAGAAGTGCACTAGCCCAGACCGAGCCCTGCGGCGGGGATTACCTGGAGATCAGAGATGGAAGAGGGCCGCATTCAGAATTAATTGGACGATACTGTGGCAATGTCCTCCCTGCGACAATCGCCTCCTCGAGGAATCTCCTGTGGATTAGATTTTACAGCGACGGGGAGGTGACAGGACGTGGAGCAACGGCTACTCTGGAGGCTATTGATTCCCCCTGTGGTGAGTCTACAATCAAAATTGAGAATACAACAGTGACATTGAAATCCCCTCATTACCCTGAGGATTACCCCCTCGGGCTGGAGTGCAAGTGGATCCTGTCGGGGCCCAGTGGCAAGGATCTTCACCTTCACTTCAAAGATATTGACATGGAGAACTCCAAGGATTGCCAAGGGGATCAGCTGCGTCTGACTGATCGACGGCTGAATAAACATATTGAGGAGGGCTTCGGGGAGGACTTCTTGATCAACGGGAAAGCCGGAACGGCCTTCAGATCTATTAATGATCATAAACCCGCGAATACCTACACCTTCTGCGGCCAGGTCAACTCTTACGATTACTATGCTGGCGGCAATGTTGTTCATGTTGCGTTGAAGTCGACCAACGAAAATCCTCAGAAGCCCAGGAAGTTCCAGCTGGAGGCCTCCATAGCGGACTGCAGGAAAAATTATACAAGTCCTCAGGGGAGAATCTTCCATCAGGGATTCAACAACTGTTGGACAACCATCACTGTACCTCGTGGAAACACCATTTCCCTGTACTTCATGAGCCTCAGGATTTACGATCGACCTGGATGTCCCAATAAGTATCTCAAGGTTTATGATGGGGACTTCAGTAGCTCTGTCATTGGGACCTACTGTGGAATGCAACTGCCCGCCCCTATTTTCAGCACCAGCAACACCATCAGCTTGATGTCCAACTCGCAGAGCGGCGCCGCCTGGGAGAACTACGATATCGTTTACACCTCCACGGATAAGGGGAGAGGCTGCGGAGGAAGAATATTCAATTATGCTGGGAAATTTACGTCGCCCATGTTTCCAAATAACTACAGGAATGACAGCCAGTGCACTTGGGAGGTTAGTGTACCCAGGGGATCCAAGGTTTTATTGGACTTTCCAACCTTTGATCTTGGCTCGGGCGAGCATTGCGACACCTTCCTCACGATCCAGGAGACCCACGAGACTGGAGCATCCATTACGAGATACTGTGGAGGGGTAAGACAGCTGATAATAGCATAATTTCCTTCAACAAAATTAATATTAAGTATGTAATTAGAATTTCCTAAAATTGGTGGACACATTTCTTGAGGATAAAATTTAGCGTTTGTTGAATATTCAACGAAAATAGCAGAAATAAGATTAATCAGCTGACGACTGAATGTACAGTACCACAATTGTTTGTACTCAGGAACATCCTGCCCAATATAAAAGTAGCTCGAACGAAGTGGAGGTAACTTACACAACAACTCTGAATAGTGGAGGTACTGGATGGGAAATTCATTTCATCGCAGTCAGAGAAGGTGACTCTCCTCATTCCTTTGAATCCGGGTCCGATTGATCCGAACTAGGCGAACTAGGACACAAATTAATTATTCATTTTGTTTATTTATCAGATTACGAGGACTCGAGCGATGGCCCCTCCCTCACAAGATTCAAGCCGTATGATCTGATAACGATTGACTAACGCCACTTTCCAGACGTTCCGAGTAAGCCCTGGAGAGCAGTGGAGGTTTTTTAAAATTATTTATTTGAGATGTAAAGGCGAAGAATTCCAATACAATTGTCGTAAATCGTATGAGCCGGAGGTTTAATTATTACAGATGATGTTGACGTCCCCATTTTGCTCATCCTCTCCTATATTTCGAGCCTCTTCTGCAGTTCAACACTTCCTTGAACATTTCACTTAAATTCCTGTTTCTAAGACCAATTGTAAGATTGAAAAATTGAATTCGTTGAGATGAACTACAATTACATGAAGTTATTTTCGCATTGTTTTAATACGTTGATGAGCTGGAGTGATAGGCAATTAATGAGACCAACCTGATGCCATTGAAGCTTACGAGAAATGCTGATGTTATCATTGGGCTGTCACCTGATTATTGTTGATACGATGATTGTACAGCGAATGACTAATTCCGTCATTAAAAAAAAGAGGGTAACGTTTATTGTCACCGATCTAATACGATACTATAAAGCTATACTGTATAGTATAGCAATTTTGATTTTTACAGGATTTGCTATATATATGTATTATTGTGTTGTTGTATTGTTGTAGTGTTGTTGCCTTACGGGTTTAAGGCCCTTTCTTGAAATTGTTGTCACAAAACTGCCGATATCTTGAAAACTATCGGGCGTAGCCCCAAAATTCGAACAGATTTGGAGAGCTGAGGAAATTTCCGATCGATATAGCCCCTCTCTTTTCATTTTTAGGGATTTTTTGAATTTTCGATTTTTTGACGGCTTCGATTTC
>JAPYZM010000083.1:0-85814 GCA_030522845.1 Psyttalia concolor | reverse complement strand
CGTAAAATCAATTTCGTTTGAAAGGGCTCGAAGAGCTGTAACAGATTTTCCACTTTTTAAAGAAAAATAATTTTTGACAATTTATCAAAACTTGTTCTTGATTATTAATAAATTTTTAAAGGTCTCAAGGGAAAATGAATTGGAAAAAAATTTGGATCTGAAGTTTGATTGCTTTATGACTTTTCATACAACATTTATGAGAATGAAAATAATTTACCAGCCATTATCGTAATTACATTATCTTCAGTAATGAAATATTATGTTCGTTTATTCAATAAAGGTACTGAAAATCCTAATCTCATCTACGTATCAGAATACTTTGTTATGAATTGATTGTCGTATGTAATCAGATCGAAGAAAAATGAAAAACGTTCTGAGGTAAAATACAAACAAAAGAAATTAAGATACACTTGAGAATTTATTATCAGACATAATTCGATGTAACATGTACAAAAACGACAGTGATTCATCAGTCATTGTTATTATAACATTATTATCATATAATAAAAATTATTTTTGTTAATTAGATAAATGTGTATATAATGCTAAATATCTTGTTTTCAGAAAGACCAAATTTTTGGTATAAATATATTTCTCAAGTACCAACAATTGGATATCGATTAGTTACTTTGTTTCATTAATCTCATTACGATCATTTGGATTATATTAAGGCACAATAATTGCTGGCCGTACCGTTTTCCTCTGTTCACCTTTGAGGGAGAGAATGGTATAAAAAATATGACATGAGTTATTTCGTAACATTAAATAATTTAGAAAAATGGAGAAAGCACCAATGAAATTTATGAATCATAAAAATCAGTCATACATTATTCTACGATTTTCTTCATATATTTCCTTACGCTGTATTAGTCTGAGTTTGATTTAATGAACACCATTGAAGTTGTGCATTTGTTTGATCAATAGAATTGATCACAATTAACGTTTCATTTTATCCAAAATTGGTACGACCATGTCGAAAGAGGGACGTTTACCAGGGTCCTCATTCATGCAAATACGAATGAGTTTGGCGAGATGAGGTGAAATTCCACGAGGTATTTCCACACGCAAATCCTCCAGAGCAATCTGGCATTAACACAAAAAAAATTGAATTAATGGTGAATACAATTAAGATGACTAATGATATTAATTATAGTAATTAATGTACCTTCATGCCACACTCCATGGGCGAGAGGTCGGCGAATGGGACTTCGCGAGTTGCCAGTTCCCACAATAGAACAGCAAAGCTCCACATATCGCTTGCCTCCAAATTTATGTCAGATGGACGTTTGCTGAGTGCCTCTGGTGACATCCAGGCTGGTTCATAAATTCGTCCAACTTCTTGAAATGAAAATTTTGAGTCCGCCATGTTAACGCGGGCAGTGAGATCCTCGTCGATCTAGAGAAATGAAAAAGCCTCGGTAAATTGAATCAACTAACAAAAACAAACAGCAAAAGAAATCTCAATTAAAATGCCTGCGAGTTTTAATGTACACAGAATTGAAAAATAATTGAAGGATGTAGTTTTAAAAGAATTGCTTTCATTAAAGTCCTCCGTGCGGGGGCCGGAGGAGAAGGAACGGGAGTGGAAGCAAGATAGGACTACTGAACTAATGGAAATAATCTCTGGAAAAGGGAAAATTTTAATTAGAAAGTTACTCACCATAACGTGTTTGCTGTTCAAGTGGAATCTACATCTGTTCTGCCTCTCGAGACCGTGCAGGAAGGCCATAGCTCGTGCAACATCGAGCGCCAGCCTCAGTGCACGAGCTGTATCAACAACAACCCCAGTGCCGCCGTGCAGAAGACGATGGAGGCTACCCCTCGCCATGTATTGAGATACGGTAACCAGTTGCGGGGGCTGATTAACGCAGCCCAGAACGGGAAGTACATTGGGGTGGGAAAAAATTCTCAATTTTGGAAATTCTTCATTGAAATCCCGTGATATACGAGCTGTGCATTCGCGTAAATTGAGAATTTTAGCAACAATGTCGTTGTTCTGCCAACGTCCACGCCAAGTCTCACCACTTGGGGTACTTGCCAAGTGAGTGTGCAGTGAAAGTTCAGCCATATTTATTCCCTTATGTCTGGATAAAGTTGCATCACCTGCAAATAAAGTATGATATGGTGAAGGGGAAGGCCACAGTTGGGGGTATTTTTTTCTTTTATCAGGAATTTTCGCTTGCCAACTCACGACTTCTTGTCTTCAATCCCAGCCAACTTTGATCTTTGAATTGAATCTTCTTGAGATCTTGGCCAAACTCCACCGCTAAATCTGCAAGTTATCAGTTTGTCTTAGGAAGAATTTCTGAACTGAGGGGCACTCAGCAATGATATGGTTTTTACTCAATCAACTGAATAAATGTACTCTGAATAAACTGTGGGTTTGGTGTACAATTTTTCTAAGACTTTCACATTTCAAATAAAATAACTGATCTCTTGGTACCACTTCACTACTGAATTCATTATTTTTCTGGTTTGTTCTCTTTTCCAGTTACCGTGAAGACGTTTGGCCAGAGGCCCTCTGGCTTTGTCCAGGGGGGTATCTCCATCTTTATTCGCAATTGAAACAAGTGCACCGGCTGCGACCAGATCCTCGGCGACTGTTTGGTCCCCCCAAAAGCAAGCATAGTGGAGAGCTGTATTTCCGTGCTCATTCGTGACATTGACGTCCGCTCTGTTGCGAAGAAGCTACACCAAAAAGAAAGATTATTTAGATTATTAAGATATTAAGAGGTAACTGAAGTAGTTCCTCCAAATTTTCGAGTCCATTTCCACCACAAAATTTTCAATATTTTTCTCCATCAAAGCAGAAATTAATCCGCTTCGCTGTAGGAATCCTTCGCTCACCAATTGTACTATTTCTCTGTTGCCGTGGGCAGAGGCCAAGTGTAATGGAGTATCATCACCTCGGTTTGTTGCATTTATTCTCGCACCTCTGCTCACCAGCAGTTCCGCCAGTTTCGAGTGTCCCTCTTTAGCGCACCAATGTAGAGGACTAAATCCATGATCATCCCTAAGTTGACAAGTTAATTGAAAATATTCAGTCGCTGTCCGTAAATGTAATTTTTCCATGATCAAGCAAATTTTGTTTGCTGATTCCAGAACATGAAATTCACGTTGATAGCATTGACAAAAAATAATAACAATAATCTGGGCAGAAATCGATCGTTAAAAATTGAATTGTATGATAAGTCAATTGATAAATGAAATATGAATGAGTGACTGGAACTTTTTAATTTGTATACAATAGACTGGTTACAAACTTTTTTCGCTAGTTTCACAACCGATTATCTTCTGTAAATTGGATATTGCTTTCGTCATGAATCTACACTGAGCTGAAACAAGTAACTTATGTCTCTCTATGTATCAATAAATAAAATTATGCCCACACTATGGTTAGCAGATACCTTCGACCGGCTGTTCTAATTTGTAGATGTTTCTAAAAAACTTTTTGTGTTTTTAAAGTTGGATAGGCTTGTCAAGTTGTTCTAGTTTACTACTGGGTTGTCAATTAAATAGGTAAACAATTGAACAATAGCCTCACTCATCAGATGCAATAAATACGATTTGAGAAAACGAAAGTCGTAAAAAGTGGAGGACGTGGGACTGCAAAGCGTATCCAAATAAGGTGAATGTCCATACCCTTGATTCATGTCATGTTCAGTATCATCGAGCCAAACTCGAACTTGCATGGCATTTCCTTCACGACACCACTGGAATATATCTTCCATTTTTTCACCTCAAAAGCTCTCAACTTAAGAAAAAGCAATTGACTACTTTAAATAGAAAATAGTACTGGAGCGGGGGTGGACCCGTAACGTCTCATAAAGACTAGACTAGACGTCATGCACTAAATATAACCATATTCTTCAAACTCGGTAGCCAACTGTCACGACACTTTTATTTCCAAAAAAACTTCACTGACTACTCCCTGAAAGACTCGTCTCTCCAGCCACTTGTGACGATTTTTATTGTGAAATAATTTGATCATTCGAGGCAGATTTGGTAGGACTTCGATCAAGCTGGAGCCCCCGTATTATTAGTAGGCGGCTAATTATAATGGTTATGCCATCGAGGGTGGGGGATAACGACTGTTGACGTAATTCTAAAAAGGTGTGTGCGTGAAGGTTACCACTGGGAGCGTGGAGTCCCTATGACCACCATTTTTTGAGAATTGCGTAGGAGCATCTTACTTAGTTACAAATATTGGAGTGCATGGCGATTGGCCAGCGAAGAGGGTCGGAATTGCCCCCCTTAAACGTAATTCTATCCCTGGCTCCAAGGGAAATGGCCTGTTATGCGGGACTTGAGGAGTTTCAACCGTTTCAACCAATAGAGAAATGGCAGTTTTCTCGGGGGAATTGGCCTATGAGATTGAATTCAGCCAGGGCCAGTGTTTGGTCAAATTAACCATAGTTAACCCACAGTTAAGGTTAAATTAAGTTCCCCCACCACCGAGTCATACTGTTTACGGCCAAGATGCGGGCGCGTTTGCGTTTTAACAGTGCCGTTCGGAATAGTTGAAGGCTTTACATGCCGGGTTAATGTATTTGCGATAATGAACAACCTGATCGGTGATTTAATCGGTGGCATGGGACGTACAGCAATTGATTAAATACCCTGGCGAACCAGTTGATTGTATGAATCGAGAGAATCATTCAGTGGATTGTAATAAGATCGACGGTAGATTCTCGATTACACTGCTACCCTGAACTTCACAGTCTACTGTCGGTTTTATTTCAATCCACTAAGTGATTCTCTAGACTTATACAATCGGCAGTGAATCAAATCACAATCAACGGATCGGATAGGGTATTGAGAAAAATAGTGGATAAATCTGTTTTTGTCCGACTAATTTTTCTGAACAGATGATTTTATTTTCATTTATTTTTATTTTCAGAACTTTCAGGTGCTATTGATGGAGCGAGAGAGAGAGAGAGAGATGATCTATGATTTCAGAGCCCCTGGCAATAGAAAATTCGGAAAACCGGGTTTCAATGGCGGGTCATTGGCAACCAATCCGGGGAGAGTTTACTCGAGGACTCGCGGAGACTTCAGGAACTCTCTCAATCGTGATTAAGTTTGACACTCGGGCCTGTGTGTTCCTCGCTACTATGACAATTTAAAATCCACCTGATCGTTCTTTAAAATCATTATTACTCCTTAAATTGGCGATACGCGTTCCGGAGGTTAACCATTTTCCCAAGAGGAAAAAATGGAGCAGGTAATTGTGGCAGTATTTACTTTTGCAGTGACCATAACCTAGCATAACAATTGAAAATTTACTCATTTGTTATTGTTTTGTGACTAACAGGATTTGAGACCAAAGATTGATCAGGCCTGTAGGAATGCAGA
Organism: Psyttalia concolor; assembly: GCA_030522845.1. Classification (NCBI taxonomy): domain Eukaryota; kingdom Metazoa; phylum Arthropoda; class Insecta; order Hymenoptera; family Braconidae; genus Psyttalia; species Psyttalia concolor. The sequence continues at coordinate 80,459 of JAPYZM010000083.1, read as the reverse complement.
GGAATTTACCAAGTTGTATTATGAGAGTCTGGATAAACGACGATTTGTAAGTTTTTCTTCTCCAACTTTTGCCATATACGCCCCGGAAACCTCACCCCTTGTTTAATGGTTTTTTTTTTATTATAGATGATATCGCGACTGTACCTGGACACCGCTTGTTTGATCTTCAATGGAAATGGAATCGAGGGAAAGGATGCAATTCAAAAGTTCTGGATTGACTTCCCTGCAACGGAGCACACAGTGACGGCCCTCGATGCCCAACCCATCACCGGTAAATGTCGAAAAAAAAAAAACAGTGAACTAATGGGCAAATTATTTATCATAAAATTATTTCACAGGCCCCGCAGTCTCCGAGCAATTGACATTTCTAGTTAAAGTCAGTGGGCAAGTCAAGTATCAGGAGAAGACATCCAGACCATTCATTCAGATTTTCCTCATAGCAGCTGTCGGAGACAAGTGGAAAATAGTTAGTGATGGTTTCAGAACGCAAGACGGAACAGAGAACACCTAATAAAATTTGATAATTGAACATGGACCAATAAATTTACCTGAAAGAATACAAAATGATTACATCAATTATGACATATACTTTTTATTCTCAATCCTATATCAATGTATAAAGCAAGAAATTTTGTATGAGCGAATCAGTACGTTGGTCAATTCTTTTCTTCATTCTTATTTATTTAATTCTTTTCATTCATGTGTATACGTATTCTTTGTTTCCTTGAAGAGAAAAAAAAAATTAAAATATCAATGACGATTGAAAGTTATAAAATAAATACGCGTATAAATAATATTAAAATTACTATAATACATATTATTATATAAAACATGATAATTCGTATCTATGATTAACCATCCATTCCAGTATTTAAAGTTGTTCTTCAGTGACTAAAAAAGACGTTTCGGAGTAGATTGAGCACAATCGTTCAGAGTTGATAAACTAAAAGACATGGAGAAATCAATAGCAATAGTTTCGTACATTTTTTTTTTCCACAACTATCACAGGATAAAAGGAAAATTATTAAAATTGATGGAGGAAGGGGAAGGGCTTGAAAAATTGCCGCTTAAATACAAATTGCGACATTAATCTGGTGAAGAGATGCTTGTTACATGGAGGGGGAGGGGGAGTATAGGCAGTGTCGAATAGAGAAATGCAATCCATTCACCCATTGCTACAAATGTACGTCTACTCATTTTTGTTTTTATTAAAGCGCAATCCCGAAGAAATATTTGGTGAAAAGTGAGTGGACATTTTTTCGGGTTTCCGCTCTGGAAGAACAATATTTTTGACTGCATTCCCACAGTGTATAAACGAAGCGCACGACACTCAAGGACTTTGATTATAATTACATTATTCTCATCTCCAGCCCAAAGAAATTGGCAAATTTGTCATCACCAAAAGGATTACTTCATTGTAGGCGCACAATTAATTGTATCAGTCGTCTTCGACTCAAATGTTTTTTCGGCTTTTTCTTTTTTTTGTTTTTTTTACAAATACAAAATCGTTTATATTGTCCCTCGATACACAACGAAACTGTCTCGTTTTTGTTTTCCAAATTTTTTTTTTTTGTTCACTTAATTTTATATTTATAATTAAAATGCGCTAAACGCGATTACGATATACTAAGCGTTTATCCTCGTGACGTTTTATAAAATTACACGTCTAAAAATGAGTGATGCGACAATAGGATTAAGAAATAGTTGTTTTTGTAGTTTTCTTTAGCATAAAGTTATCGTTCAGCTTCACACGCCAGTGGTGAAGTCGACAAAAATGAAGAATGAATGAAAAAATATTCCACGACTTTGATTTTTTCATGTTAACTTTTTGATCACAAAACTCGAATCCAAGACTACAATATTGATTTTCTTTTCTTTTACTTCTGTATTCACTCCTTTCTGTACTGAGTAGACATAGAAAAAACCCTCAAAAAGGTAATTTTAGTTTGTTTTCTGCAAATATAAATTGTAAATATCGTACCATTTCGTAAGTATAGTATCAGGCTATATAGCATCGATTCACCGATTAGCTTTGCTAAAAATTATCTGTTTCTCCTTAATCAACCATTAAAAACTTCTGGCTTCGCTCGAAAGAGAAATACTGTTCCTTCGGTCGCATGTTGTTTTTTTGTTGTTTTCACTAATGACTTAGATATATGGTTTATTTATATATTTATATATATACTATATCTTCGTTCAAAGATACCGTTCCACAAGAATTGAGAAGAAACTTTCCGTGGTTTCGTGGGTGTCGTGGTTTCTTTCAGGAACCACGGCATTTTTCATCATCATCATCATCATCATCATCATCATCAGCATCATCATTATCATCAGAAACACGATAAACCCAACAAATGAAAAGATGAATCAAAGCCACTTGCCTGAATTCACCCATTTTGATTAGAAATTGCATTTATCTCTGTACCATATTAGTCACGTCTTTGATCGTATTCTGTACGTCACTAAGTAGTCTTGTATTCTCTGTGATATTTCTGGTGCCAGCGACCCTCAGTTGTCTCGCCTGCAGCTCCAGACGAGACATTAAATCTCGAAATTGAAATCTGGCATGAGGTGGTACAGTTCCACCTTCGGCCGAAGTTATTCCCTGTAGAAGCCCATGAAGCAGTCCCACTTTGTCCGACAACTGTAGCCAACTAGCCATGACAATTCCAGGTGTGCCCTTCAAATTAGTGATACTGGTTTCAATGGCAGTCGCCAACTCGAGTACATCGTGTTTCACCGCTTTTCCCTCCTTCCCCGTATCCTCGTCGTGCGAGGCTTTGTCACAATTGGGTGTAGCATAAATCGAGGATCCAAAGTATTTACCAGACGAGCCAATTGCCTTGGAAGGTTTGGCAGGCACCACTGGCTTCTCTAGTTCACCAGAAGTGCTAGCGGGATGCCAGCTGCGTCCGTCACTCTTACTGGTCGCTGAACTCCTCGTGGAAGCCCCACTGTGATCCTCCGGGCTCTCCTCCCCAGGATCCAACATGTCCTGTTTATGAACCCCCCTAACTCCCAATTTAGGACTCAGCGGTTGATTATCGGAGGATGCCTCTTTGTTCTCCCAGAGTCTTTTCAAACTACTGATGCTGCCTGTACTCCTGCGCTTGTCGTCCCCATCGTCAGGCTCTGAGGCGTCTGTACTGGGATCCTCCGACCTCCGGTTCTTCTCCTCCTGCTGGGACTTGTCAGTATTATCCACCTTCCTCAATCTCGCTTTGAAATCAATTATCTGACTATCTGTATTCTCCTCTCGAGGATTACTTCTTTTGTCAACTTTTTTTAATTTAAAGCCGACATTACCAGAGTTGAGTACGTTTTCAGTCATTGGGGAGGGGAGTTCCTTAACAACTACTGGCTTCTCTGAATGATGATCGGGGTGAGGCTCCGCGCCCTTTACATTCGACATTGCGTACTCGTTCTGAATGGCTGACTTGGCACTGTGTTCCAGACTGAAACTGGCACACAGTTCTGACAACAGCTGTGACGCAGGATCTAGGGGAAGAGATGAAACATTATTAGAAACACTGGATTTTTTTGATGATCCACTGTGTTTCGAGTCAGCATTCTGTCGAATTTCGTTGATTAACTTGAGTTCCAGCATTTCTTTCATTCCGGGCTTGGAGTTGAATGTGTCGTTACCAGACTCATTGTTCGCTGGTGGTGGTGGGGGCGGTGGGGGTGGAGGGGCTTCAATAGGGGGCGAGAGAATGCATGCAGTCTCGTTTTTGGCAGGGACTGTATCCTTTCCCGATCTGAATGGCACTTTTTTCTCATCACCAGACTTGGCAGGTCCGCCAGACTCACTGGACACTTCTCGACGCCTCAGATTGACACCGAACCGTGAAGATGCCTCTTTCACGGACGGCTCAGCCGTTCTAACGTCATTGTTCTTGTCGTCTTCGTCTGGATCCTCACGCGATCGTCGTTCAATCTTTGATTTTCTCATGCACACTGGAGAGCCCGAGGATCTTGGTGGTTGTGTCGCATCGTTAATTAACGTTGAGTCATAATGCTCCTCGTTGGGTGGCGGTGGTAGATCGAGGGGAGGCGGGGGAAATTCGAGATCCGCTAGAGTCGGTTGAACTGATCTTGAGGGACTGGCTGTTCGGAATGTCGATGTATTTGGTGAACGAAATGTTCGCAGGCCAATACTCTCGGTATTGTTCTTTCTACCTGACATACCGCGACTTCTTGGGGAATTTGGGGGCTGATAAGTGTTGACAACTCCACTGGATGAATTGCTTCTTGTCATCTGGGGCTGATTTCTGAGATTATTTTGACGCGGTGAGAGCGAGCGGTGTTGGGATAATTCTGCTCCTGGCTCGTGATGCTGAGGATGAGGTGGTTGCGGTTGATGCTGTTGGTCAATTATGGAAGGCGCCTCACCACCAGACGGCATTCCACTCTGACGCAATGACTCCAGGTAAGCTCCAATTCTCGCACCCTTGGGCAACGTGCCATAACGATTTATCGCGCGTTTAACATTTTGCACTTCCAGGGCACCCACGTGCACCAGCTGGAACAAGATTTAAATGTCCTGTTGTGGGGGTGGGGGGGGGGGGGGGGGGGGGGGGGGGGGCGAGAGGGAGGAGGGAGAGAGTAAGCTGTGTCTATTCAAGCAGTGCTAGATGCATTTACCGAGTGGAGTCTGATTTGAATTTGAATGATTGAGTTGGAAAAATAAGTGGGAGGCAACCAAAAATATGGCACAACTACTGGCTACCACCTTCGTAAAAGCTTCGCGGATTTCTCTTCTATTTTTTGGATTTTTTTTCGTTGTTTTTCTGTTATTTATACCTTCTGTGGAAGTACTTCCTTAGATGGATACTGTCGTGTTTTAATTTGTTTCTGATTGCACTGTATGTTGATCTCTGGTGAGGCAGATCGCTGCACTGGTGGTAAATTAGGCTCGGCAGTACCCTGGGACCCATCACCGTCCTCATCCATCTCGCAGCTTCCCGTTGGTACTGACGCCATTGTCACGAGATCTCGCGTGATACCTGGGTTTTTTTAAGTTTAAATAAAAAAAATAATGTGTGTACTAAGGTAAGATTTTTTTTCTCTGTCATTTTTGAGTTTTTTTTTTACAGTGTCCACACTGGGGTGGGTTATTGGATGATGATTATTTGTTTTCTTTCTCTTTTTTTATTTATAAATGAGTGGCCGAAGCGTAATCGTTCAGAGGTGGTGGCAAGCGCTGGTCAAAGCACGAGTATTTTCTTTAATTCGATTGGTCTTTGCAATTCTCAATTGCTCAGGTCATTCTCCGTAAATCTATTATTCAGTATGAATTGGTGATATCTTTTTTTGCTAACTCCTAAAGGTCGTTCTCATCATTTGACAAACGTATTTCTTTCGTCTGGGTATTAGTAAACTCACGTAACACTGCTTGAACTCAATTTAAAGACGTGGTGAATCGATGAGAAAATTAAATGAGTCAAGCTACGATGATTAATGTTTCATACGAAAATGGTATGAGTATAGTGATAGGATTTTTCACTGTGAATATGATAAAATAATACTATAAATTCTACTTTTACGATCGCTAATTCCAATGCCATGCAGATATGTACATCATTAATTATTTATTTTCCTCATGAAACATATGGAGAAAATTAATATTTTGATAAATGAAAACAATAATAGTTTGACAGTGTAGATCGGGTTTGGTGAGATCTACAAATGCATGACTTGATGAAAAAAAAAAAAGATAATTGCACTATAACTAATTATACATTCCGAGCTGCCTTCGTAATGACACAAATCATACGAAAGAACAGCTTTTAAAAGAAAAAAGAAGATTCCGGGAGAATGACCCACGTAAATATTACAGTTTTTTTTTTTCAATTCAAACCGAACATTGATTCTATGCACGATGCAGATTATCGAAGGGGTTGAGGCTCAATAAAGATTTAGTTAGGAGTAATAATTCGTTTTATCTCCATAAGCGAGACGTGCATTATCTTTTATGGATGCTTAAAATGTTTTGAGATTCAGTGAAATACCTTCAAAAACGTTATCAATACCATTTAGATCGGTCCCATCGTCTAACGTAACAGCGCCAACATCGATATTCTGCTGATCTTGCTCCTGGTAAGCTGAGTCGCGGAATGAACTGCAGGACGACAATAAACTGGACAGAAATGAATTGACAATGAGTCATGATGTTGAAGAGCTGTTTGATCCAAAAGTGAATAGCTAAACAATTTTGTCTCGATTTCTATTAGTTCTTGGAGGGATATTTATAGGAAAATTTCACTTGAAAGATATTCTGTATAAAAAATGAAAACTATAAAATCTGACTTTCCCAGCAAATCCCCGCAAATATTCTATTCATATATTTTTCATAGCCATCCATCGTCTCAAACTGTCCAAGATCTTGAAGTTCTTTACATGTAGAACATTGAGTGAAATAAAAACTTCGTATTCTCATAGACAAAGTGTCAATCTAAATAGTTGAATCGAAGCATAAAATCCTATAGATTTTTTTTCCACAAAATAGTCCATATCGGCTATTAAATCCACCAGATTCTACACAAAATTTTGCATGCGCAACTACCTTGTCCTCTTGGGAGGTGCTGGTGCTTGTTTGCCTTTCTTATTCGTCGATCGACGCATCTGGACGATACTGCTGTTACCTTTATTCGAGTGACCACTCATGAATGTACTCAGTTTAGTGACACTACTCGCACCATCTGGACCAATGAAAACCACATGAATTATTGATTTAATCCAATGACTACTGAAGGAAAGAAAGGGAAATATCAGAATTACAATTTTGACCTTGCGTTAAACCTGAGGTAGACAGTTGATCGGACATAAGAACAAGGCCATGAATATTGCCAGTGCTTCCAGTCTGGGATTTCTTATATGACAAAGTTGGAGTATCGCCACCACCACCACCACCTTGCAGCTGTTTCTCAACTTCCTCACTGATACTTGAATCTTGAAACATATTCTCCAATGAATGATGAATCTCCTTAAAGGTAGGTCTCTCAACAGCACTCCACTGCCAGCACTGGCGCATGAGTTCATAAACCTTGGGTGGACAACCAGGTGGGCACTCCATTCGATATCCCTTCTCCAGCATATGATACACATCAGTGAGATCTACTCCAGGATATGGGGACATTCCGTAGGTAGCAATTTCCCAAAGTAAAATTCCAAATGCCCACACATCGGACTTTGTCGAGAATTTATTGTACGCCAAGCCCTCAGGTGCTGTCCACTTGATTGGAAATTTGGCGCCAGCATGTGCTGTATAAGTGTCATCCCTCATGAGCCTTGCCAATCCAAAATCAGCGACTTTCACCAAGTGATTCTCACCAACTAAACAATTCCTTGCGGCCAAATCTCTGTGAATAAAATTCCTACTTTCGAGGTAGCTCATACCGCTGGCAATCTGTGTCGCCATGTGCATCAAAACCACAGCATTTATTTGATGCTTACTCTCATTGCGCAAATAATCAAGAAGATTTCCCTTGCTCATGAATTCAGTGATTATGTAAAAAGGCGGTTCACGTGTGCACACACCGAGCAGTTGCACTAAATTTCTGTGCTTCATTTCCTTCATGATAGCGGCCTCTTCCAGAAAATCCTTCAGCGCCATTGTGTCCTCCTTGAGTGTTTTCACAGCAACAGTCATGTTGTATCTCTTCCAAACGGCCTCGTAAACGTCACCATACTGTCCACCCCCCAATTTATGCCTCATGACAATGTCAGTGCGATTGATCTCCCACTCATCAGGCTCTGGACTCAGGGGAAATACTGTTGGCTTATTGTGTTTAGGCGCTGGATAAAGCAGTTGGGTTATTAATCCATCCGCCAGCATTGAATGATGATGGACGAGTTCAGCGAGTGTATTAAATTTACTCTCAGTTGTGACAAACATCTTTCCATCGCTATCCTCATTTATTCTGTAGTGATAAACTCTACCCTCATATCTTAATGAAATACTTCGTTGTCCAGGACTACTCTCAGACTCGCGCACAAGAAAACTACCATTGATGCCGGAGCTCAATAAATATTCAGCAGCATTTCTCGCTATTCTTCCATGATACCAGGAATGTTTTTCTAATGAATTAACTGGTGTTACGTAGTTCGATGGGACCCATCCCACTTGTCCAGTGCTTGAGTGAGCTTCGCACCATTCGCCGCTTTTATTGTAACTTAATATCCGAACTTGTTCACCTGGAAACAAATAAAAAGAGGAAAAGATACGTTTTAGATGGGGTTTACACTGCAATCGACATCGGCTAGTTGGTAATTGAAGAAGAGGGGAAGGATGGAGAGAGTAAGAGAGAGAGAGGGGGGGCGGGGGGGGGGGGGGGGGGGGGGGGGGGGGGGGGGGGGGGGGGGGGGGGGAGGGGGGGGGGGGGGGGGGGGGGGGGGGGGGGGGGGGGGGGGCTGAAGAAGTGAAGCGTCAAGGAGTTTGGATGGATAATGAAAGGGTGATACCTTTTTTTAAACTAAGTTGATTCTCCCCACCGGCCTGAAAGTCATAAAGTGCAACAAACAATTGTGGATCATCTTCCTCCTGTGCTAAAAGATTCTCCTTGCTTGTCCATCTGTTAGCAGCCTCGAGTAGACTGCCACCAGTGACACTCGAGTGTTGAGAAAAATTAGACTGCTGTGACAGTGACTGGACACTTGAGCCACTCGGTGGATCACCCTCGGGCAAGGCAGGAATATGTGGTAGAGGCCTACTTTGCAAAAGTGCTTCTGCAAAAAATAATATAATAAAATGAATGATGTAATGAAGAAATCATAAGCTAAGATTGATTGATATCGAGAGATGAGAAAAAAAATGATTATAAGATAATGAGAGACATTAACCAAGCTGATAAAACAATAATCGTGTACTGAGGAAACAAATAACGAGACATTTGGAAAATCAATAATGCATATACAAATGAAACACTCGTTTGTGACATAAAAGAAGCATGGAGATGGAGGAAAAGGGACGACAAGAAGTTTTGTAAAAAAAAAACACACGTTGACGGGGGGGAGGAAAGAGGGAGAGGTGGGAGGGGACCTTTAAGGTGGATGTAAAAAAGGGACTCACCGCTGTGCTCCGTGAAAATATTTGATCCGATGAGCCGCGATTCTTTGGGATTTCTCGGCTGTTTTCGGGCCTGTCTCACTGTCGAGCCGGCTGGTAAAACTCTATCCTTGGTCTGTTGAGCACCCATCGTTTGACAATTACCATAGCCCTTGCACTACTCTCAAATACTTCTTTACTTGTCTTCTGGCCCCCTTCCCCCCCGCCCCCCCCCTTTTATATCGAAAGACAATCCACTCTATATCCTCTCTCTCACACACTTCAACCCCCTGACCGGTTTGCCACTGAAATGTGTATCCCGAGACAATAGCTCCTCCGGCGCATCGACTTCCGGCACCCCTCCAATTACCTTTTATCAACAGTTCCCTTCACATATTATCACAGAACGAACTGTGTTATTTTTTGTTCGGCTGAGTTTAATCAACATGAGCACCCGATGATACTATGTATGGACTAGACTCGTTGTGGACTACAAAAACACTGTTTCACTGTGGCGAGACTTGTATGCACGTAGTTTCTCATCGTCCTCGCCTTATAAAAAAAAAGTAAAAAATTCCCTGTTTTTTAGCCTTTGACTCCGGACCTGGTTTGATTTTTTTTTCACACTAAGTCTATCACTCCCTCTGTCCTCAGCATGTCAATTACATGTCGGGCACACGACTACGGCCATATTTGACAGCTTTTGACGTCGATTATTTGGCTCGTAGGTGCATTGCCATAGGGCGAGGAACCCGAGCCAGCCGAGGGAGAGGAGAACACTGAGGAGAGTAGGAGAGAATGGAGAGAATCACACACGGGATTCAGAGAGTGGGGAGGATGTGTAACTATCTCTGTCTATCCTATTCAACGAATTGCGAGTCCACACAATTTCTGTGGGAACTCTCAGGAGTTTTGGGGGAGGCAGCTGGAGACGTGTATAAGCCTGTTCAGGGTCCTGGAAAATCCAGGGGGAGGAGAGGAGGAAAGACAAGGACGCTCATTGGTCTCCCCTCGCTGCCTGCTCTTTATTTTCTAAGGACTTGATTCTTTTTTTTCGCCTTTGATATTTACTCATGGCTTTTCGAGGGATCTCCATGGGGTCTGCACAGATACAAAACAGCCAATCAGTCGGGGGGTATGCCCCCGGAGCGCAGTTTGGATTGGAGTTTGACCTCGGTACGCTGCATTACCGATTGGGAAATCTCATTGCCCATTGGGCTGTTCACAGAGAATTTTCTGTAGAGACCTCACAAGAGGCCACCGGAAATCAACTAAACTGCCATCTGTGCCAACTAAAATCCATATGTGGGACAACAATTTCGCGGGTTATGTGATTCACATCTGTTTTCCAGTTCACATATCGATTTTTCCCTTTATCTCGTCGTCGAAAAATCTACAGAGTTGATGAGTACACGTTATTCTAAAAATTAATCTATTTATCAGTGAAAAGAAAATGTTAATGAGAAAAATTCTGAGCTATTTTTTGAGTCAAGTGTAACGGCCATATTGTTGATGTGTCACGTGACAGAGGGGGAGCAGTGAGGTGAATGCGCCGGGTGCCAATTCGCACACACACATTTTGTTAGAGTCAAAAGAAGAAAAATTGCTCTCAAGCGTGTTTAAGTTTAATAGAGAAAATCCCTCGCTATAGGCTATCGTTATTTTTTGTAATATTAATCAATTAAGCTGTGATCATGGATCCACGTAAATTGACGGAACTGCTGAGAGCAACTATTGACCCGGCACAGCAAAAACAAGCCGAGGAACAGCTTAATCAGGTGAGTCGTCCCTGGCTACAGAAAACGTGCTCTACGATTAATTTTTCTTTGGACATTCTTGTGTCTCTTTGACGCCCGGAGGTTTATCGTGTCCAATGTTGGAGAACACGTGGAGCTTTGGGATTTCTTTCTTTCAGAGGAAAAATTCATTATTTCCATGAATGCCCTTGTATTACTTGATTATCTGCTCAATAATTCCATCGATGAATTTTTTAGCCTCAAGCATTTGCCGAGTTATCACATATGCATGCACCACGAATAATTCATTCATTCGGAGCGACCAATTGTCCTGTATTTTATCGAATGAATTCACCAGGATATTCCTCGAATTTGAGAAGAAAGAGGGAATTGAAGAGATTTTACGCCGACATTTTTGCGTATTAATATCCTCAATCATTAGATTAGTCATTTTGGTATGCGAGGGATAACCCCAAGCAGCCAATTGGAATGCCAATCATATGTATTCCATTCTTGAATTATATATGGCCAACGTTTCCCTATTTCCTCTGAGTTCAATTGTCTGGGGGGAATGTGATAGACCATATGGGGCTTCATGGGCCGAAGGTACAGCTCCAAATACTGCCCAAAGACATAACGAGATAAAATTTAGAAGACAAAAAGACCTATTGTATCATTACGTCTCATCAACTCAGTAAATGCTCTCTTCCAGATTCACAAAATTATTGGTTTTGCACCGAGTTTGCTTCAAGTAATAATGTCGAATGAGGTTGACATGCCTGTCAGACAAGCTGGTACGTAAAATATCCTTCCAAATACTCACAAAATCCCGCAGGATTTATTTCACCTGGGGCAATCACCGTTTCAGGTGTAATATACTTGAAGAACTTGATAACGACAAACTGGGCCGACCATGAACCAGCGAATGGACCAACTCCATTCAGCATTCACGAGCAGGATCGTGCCATGATACGTGATGCCATTGTTGATGCTGTTGTGCATGCACCGGACCTCATACGGGTTCAATTGGCTGTTTGCATCAGTAATATCGTTAAACACGATTTTCCAGGACGTTGGACTCAAATCGTTGATAAAATAACGATTTATCTGCAGAATCCAGACGCTTCCTGTTGGCCTGGCGTTCTTCTGGCGCTCTACCAGCTTGTTAAAAACTTCGAGTAATTTATTCATCCTCAACATTAATTCTCAACAACAATTCGGCAATCATTTCTCATATAAAAAAACTTGATTTTTAGGTACAAAAAAGCAGAAGAACGCGGCCCCCTCAATGAAGCAATGAATCTCCTGTTTCCCATGATTTACCAGCTGATTCTGCGCCTGTTACCCGACCCATCTGAACAGTCGGTCCTCCTCCAGAAACAAATACTCAAAATCTTCTTCGCCCTGACACAGTATTCCCTCCCACTGGACTTGATATCAAAGGAGGTATTCTCCCAGTGGATGGATGTCGTGAGACAAGTTGCAGACAGGCCAGTGCCCCCTGAAACAAATGATCCCGAGTTAGACGAGGATGAACGCGCCGAATTGCCCTGGTGGAAGTGTAAAAAATGGGCCCTCCACATTCTCCACCGTATGTTTGAGAGATACGGCAGTCCTGGAACTGTAACCAAAGAGTACAAAGAATTTTCCGAATGGTATCTGCAGACATTCAGTGGTGGCATACTGGAAGTGCTTCTTAAAATATTGGACCAGTACAGGCGAAAAATTTATGTATCCCCAAGGGTCATTCAGCAGTCGTTGAACTATATAAATCAGGGTGTGAGTCATGCGTTCTCTTGGAAATTCCTCAAGCCACATATGTTTGAAATTATTCGAGACGTACTCTTCCCAATTCTCTCGTACTCGGCGTCTGATGAGGAGCTGTGGAATAGTGACCCCTACGAATATATTCGTGTCAAGTTTGATATATTCGAGGATTTTGTATCACCAGTGACAGCAGCCCAGACTCTTCTGCAATCAGCGTGTAAAAAGCGTAAGGATATGCTCCAAAAGACAATGCAATTTTGCGTGGAAGTACTGACAAGTCCAAATGCCGATCCCAGACAAAAAGATGGTGCTCTACACATGGTCGGTAGTCTAGCTGATATTCTTCTCAAGAAGAAGGTGTACAAAGAGCAAATGGACAAAATGCTATTGCAGTACGTTTTCCCTGAATTCAACAGCCCCCATGGGCACATGAGAGCTCGTGCCTGTTGGGTTCTCCATAATTTTTCAGACATTAAATTCAAACAAGAACCCATTCTCGTGGAAGCCATTCGATTAACCACAAATGCCCTCCTCAATGATCAAGATCTTCCGGTTAAAGTCGAAGCAGCGATTTGCCTCCAGACACTCTTGTCATCGCAAGATAGAGCCAAGAAATACGTTGAACCACTGATAAGACAGATAACCCTGGAGTTACTCAATATAATTCGAGAAACTGAGAACGATGATTTAACGAATGTTATGCAAAAAATAGTCTGCACTTATACCGAACAATTGATGCCAATAGCTGTTGAGATATGCCAGCATTTGGCAACAACATTCAGCCAGGTACTGGAGACAGATGAGGGAAGCGATGAGAAAGCCATCACTGCAATGGGTCTTCTCAACACAATTGCAACGTTATTGACAGTTATGGAGGATCAGCCGCAGATAATGGCACAACTGCAGCCCACTGTACTCCAGGTAGTTGCCCATATCTTTGGCCAAAGTGTCATTGAATTCTACGAAGAGGCACTCTCACTGGTTTACGATCTCACTGGAAAATCCATATCCGAGGATATGTGGAAAGTTCTTGAGTTGATGTACCAACTCTTCCAGAAGGATGGCTTCGATTATTTTATCGACATGATGCCAGCTCTTCATAATTACATCACAGTGGACACACCGGCATTTTTGTCCAATGAAAATCACATTTTAGCCATGTTCAATATGTGCAAAGCTATATTGACTGGAGACGCTGGAGAGGATCCAGAGTGTCATGCAGCTAAACTTCTCGAGGTTATTATTTTGCAGTGCAAGGGCCACATAGATCAGTGCATACCGTCCCTCGTGCGACTGGTGCTCGAGCGTTTGACCAGGGAAGTCAAGACTTCGGAATTGCGAACCATGTGTCTTCAGGTTGTCATAGCAGCTCTTTACTACAATCCAACGTTATGTCTCGAGGCTATGGATGGTCTTCAGGGCACTCTTGGCCAGTCGACAGAGCCAATAGCCTCTCACTTCATCAAACAGTGGATTCACGACACAGACTGCTTCCTCGGTCTTCACGACCGAAAACTCTGTGTCCTTGGATTGTGTACTCTCATTAGCATGGGACCAGCGAGACCTCCAGCAGTCAATGAGTGCGCCCAGCAGATTATTCCCTCGTTAATTTTGCTCTTCGACGGACTCAAACGAGCCTATGCTGCTAAAGTTGCTGAGGGTGAGGAGGAGCAGGAAGACGAGGAGGAGAGTGATTTCGAGGAGGAGGTTTTGTCGTCAGATGAGGATGAGATTGATGAGGCCAGTAAGGAGTATCTTGAAAAGCTACAGGACAAGGTGACGAGAGCAGGCTTCAATGTCAATGCTTCGATACAGGATGGACATGCAGATCACAAATCAGATGATGAGGATGATGATGACTCGGACTTTGAGGCCAATGAAGAGACTACGTTGGAGTGTTACATCACACCTTTGGACTTTGATGACAATAATCAGGATGAGTATGTGGTGTTCCATGAAGTGATGCAAAGTAAGTATTTTTTTCTGGATTAATGGGGGGAAGTCGCTCGTTAGATCTGATGTACAGATGATTTTGCAATGGGGGAACTTGTTTGGGGTTCGCTTCAGTTTTTCGACCCATGTGTTTATTCAGGAAACCAAAAAATATGGGAAAATATGAGTTAGATGGTTGAGGATCATTTTCATTGAAAAATCGGTAGGTTTTCAGGTCAATTTGAGGGCTGGGCAACACCGACTGCCTCATTCGTCGAATCTGACGAGAGTAGGGAATTATTGCCTATGATTGGCGAAGATCCGCTTGGATATTAGGTTAGGTCGATGCAGACCACTCTCTGACGTCATTAGACTAGAAGCGTTTTTTTATGAGCTGTATTTAGGATTTTTAGACATGAAAAATCATTGACTTAGGCCCTGAACTTGAGATTGGAAGATTGAAAAAACAAATTAAAGTTATGTAATTTCACGTTCGATTGACTCATTTGGCGTGAAAAAACATCGTAAGGGATTCCTCAGAATATTTTTGAGAAGCTTTGAAATCATTTCAAATTCTATCACTAGTTTAAATTCCATGCAATCCTCAATCTGACGTATGGTTTTTTAATACATTATCTCCCGATTTATTAATTGTTATTTGCAATTTATTCGGTTCGAAATTCATTCATTCCTGAAATAACATTATCTTCCTCCATTCATTTTCCAGATATTGAGAGAACAGATCAACAATGGTACACAGGATTAACTAGCCACTTGACGAGTGAACAGAGGAAAGCCCTCCACGGGGTGATTTTACTTGCGGATCAACGCAAAGCTGCCCTAGAAAGTAAAAGAATTGAACAGAGTGGCGGTGAGTTGAATGAAATCAATATCATCGGCAGTATCTTAAATTCTATTTTCGTTTCTCACTTACGTGACTCAATTTTTATTTTTATCATTTTCATTTTTCATTGCAGGATATGCCTTCCACTCCCAGACTGTGCCGACTTCATTTAATTTCGGTGGTACACCCTTAGGTCGATAAAAATAAGTTTCTCTTAACATTTATATTTCTAGAACACGCATGAGTAAGTAAAGAAGGAATAAAATTAATCATGAAACACCCGAGTACGTCTGATCGATGGACAACCTACGAAGTGAAAAAAAAAAAAATTAAAAATATAATTGGAAAATATGAATTGAGAAGAGAAATAAATGCAAAAAAACACTTATAGCACACGATTGTAAACATGACCACTTCGAAGACATTACGCATTTCCTATTTACTATTTTTGTGTAAAGTGAAAGATCTTGTACATTAAAATGCACTCTGCATAATCACAATCGTGATAAAGCCTATGTCAAAAGAAAATTTAACAAATTACGAATAAGAATAATTCAACGGATTGAGCTGCGAGGCAATAAATTGAGTCTGAGCTGGTTGATTTTGTACATTGTAAAACCGATGAATTTAACGATAACGCTTCTGTCAAAATACAAACACCATTAATCGTGGTATGTATTGATTTTACATAAATGCTTTGGATACTAATTTATTTTCACTATTACCCTGTTTAGTTTATCTCTTTCTTCGGACTTTTGTTCCTTTTTTTAACAATAACTTCGAGTGAACCTAATTGGACAAATACTGACTGTTGGACCAGACTCAGTATCCGATATAAGCGAATCATTACGTTGATTATACCGAAATTTTTTAGTTTACATTCTTTTTTCCTCATTATTTTCTGGTTTGCGGATCTTCTGAGAGAATTGAGTTAATGTAGCATTTGTTAAGGAAAAAAAACTATGTTAAATCGTTGGTTTTAAATATATCAAAAAGCTACTTTTAATACATGGATATTTGATTTTTAATCGTAATAATTCATACGTTGAAGTTGTTTTTGTCTACGTTTGTTAACCCTGTAGCGCGTGAACTGTAAACACTCAGTTCACCAGTAAGTACGACAAAAAATACTCAAAAAAATAAAGAAAGGCAAGATAACTGGAAGAAAAGTGCCTTGAGTAAACGAGAATTAAGATATTGGAAATGGAAAGGAAAGGGTACGATTGTCGCAGAATTATTGTTTCATTTATTTTTATTATTGAATATATCTTTACACAGCTGCGTGAAAATTCATCGTGTCGCAACAATTTTTTTATCTTTTAAAATTTACATCTCTTATCTGAAAAAGCCGAAAAAATATTGAATGCAGAAATTATTGAAGAGTCTTTACAAATTTCCTGATCCTCTGGAATTACTTACAATGTCCCCCAGAATGCTAATACTCCTCCAGTTCATTATTACGCAAAACCATGATTAGTTTTTGATCAGTGAAACGTAGAAAAAGAGTTAACAGCCAAATGGGCGACAATTTTATTTATAATTTCTCCTTCGCTTATCTAAGTTCAATATCAGTTTAGAAAAAAAAAATGAAATTGTGAAAGCTGACGAGAAAAAAAATA
Source organism: Psyttalia concolor (assembly GCA_030522845.1). Classification (NCBI taxonomy): domain Eukaryota; kingdom Metazoa; phylum Arthropoda; class Insecta; order Hymenoptera; family Braconidae; genus Psyttalia; species Psyttalia concolor. Next base: position 63,515 of record JAPYZM010000083.1, on the reverse strand, counting down.
GTTAAAAATATTTATAGCATCAATCGACCAACGAGATCGTTATGTTCCTTTGATATTTAATAAATACAATCCGGCGTAATATTTTTCTCACGACTACAACACATTTTTTCATTCACATATTTTTCCCCATTGTCTCTTTGTCATCTCAAATATCTAAAGTTCTTTTACTCAATTTAATTACCCAGCAATAGTTTTTTTTTTACATAAATCCCCAGATCGTCGTTTCCATATTGAAATTAAATCGCGTTTAGGATGCCTCTTAAGAGAGAAGATATATTATGCAATTGCATCTCCAAACTGCCCGAGCAGTGACAGCAATTGACGCTCTGCATGTGTACGAAAATTTTCAATAAAAAATCAACGTGAAATGTCTAAATAATCATCCGTACTATTTTCTATTTTTTGAAAGAGTAATGGAGGGAATCATATCCCGTGGCTAGTTTACATAAATTTAAGTTAGCCAAATGTGCAAGAGCGTAGACGAGATGTTCCTCTTTAAAATCAACATAACAAAACTTGTGAGAGAGTGAAGATACGATGCCGACAATAGCGCCAATTGCCTTTTTTTTGTTACTGCAACGGGAAATTTAATTCTTCTCTAGACGACGATTCGTGAGAGATTGCATTGAGAATCATTGATGTAGAAAAAAATGTATCACTTGAGACACCGTTCGAAGTAGAACGACCCAACGTACCCCCCTCTCATCGCTTTTGTTACGTTCTGTTCGAAGGCTCTCCTGTTATTCTGTAACACTTCTGCAGCTTCTTTGTTTAATGGATCTTCCGGGTTAGGTTCCTGGAATCATCGAAGAGATATCAATCAAAATTCATCAACCGAGTTGAGCAAGGAAAATGCTTGTCAGGCGAAATAAGCAGGCGAACCTTCTTGTTTCCACTTTTGTTTCATTGAAGGAAGATTTTTTGTTTCAAAATTAGTTAGAACAAAAGAATATGGTTGTGGAGTGATCTCAATTAATGAACCATTCAAAGTAATTGTGATCAGCGCATTCTAATTACACCTATTTTTAATTAAAGACATACCTGCTGGATAATGCTTAATTTACAATAGAATTGGCACGAAGACCCAATAGAAGTTTAACGGGATTATCCCCAAGGTATTTTACATGGGCAACTCAAATATTTTTAAAGCACAAATTAAAGTATCACTGTTAGAGTAGACTTCTTTATAGTGAAAAAAAAAGACTTGAAATAGCAATAAACGAGCAAGAATGAAAAAGCGTTGATCTCTTAACTTCAAAGAGATCTATTGAAATTCTCCGTGACCTCCAGAAAAATTTCTACTGATAAAATTTCACAGTCACCCACAAACAAAAATCACCAACTCACCAAAAAGAGATACTGCAATCCATAAACAATGGAATTAATCGTGAGTACGGGCTTCCAGTCTTCTCTCAAAATGTTTAAACACACATTTCCTTCAAGATCAATATTTGGATGATACACTTGAGTTTCACACTTCACTTTTGGTGGTTCGTGAGGATAATTCGGCCCAACCTTAAAGCTAAATGTGAATTTTCCACCCCTATAAAAACCCTGTAATCCACAAAACAAACTCATGATACACTTGATCAATAGACCCAAATGTTAACGTTGATAATTCTCATTACCTCATCGGGACAAATAACTAATTTAAAATTTAACAAGTCATCGGGATCAGGGAACTCTGTGTTGCATGTTTTGGGAAGATTCAGTTCATTAATATCTGTGAAATATAATCATGTAGTTGGTTGGACAATTAAGAAAGTATATCTCATTTTCTTGAAATTATCATTTCAATGAATCTAACCTTTAGTAATTCTCAGCTGTGCCGCCGATGCCTTCTTCTGAGTGCCTGCCTTCGGGGATTCGCCATCTTTTTTCGCTTGTTTCAACGAAAATAATTTAATCATGTTATCGACACTGTTAAATCAGTCAGTATGACTCTAGGAGGCATACAAGACACGTTTATTGATAATATCGTAAAATTTACGAATCACAGACGTCTAGAGGACGAGACTTAAATTAACTACAAGGGTTTAAGAGTAAAGGAAAATCCTAGAAATAAGTTATTTGACAAGCGCGAGCTACACTCGCCTCAAGCGACGTCGTACTCACGACCTTGACTAGCGTCACGGGTCACGGTTAAAAGTTGGGTTATGTTGAGGTTAGAGTGTGAACGGCGTGAAACTAGAATTTACGGGACGCAGAGGACAATTCGCTGCGTTTCCGTGGTAACGGCGTAACAGATTAATTTGTCAACTATCTGATATCGAGGGATACAAACAAAAAATTCATTAGCTATTGTTGGAATTTATTGTTGGTCAGGATGAGGGCACACCCAGCTTGGGTGGATAACGTCCAGGATAAGACAGAGCAGTGGTAAATATTCGTATTTCCACTATTATAGTACTGCCGGATAATTTATTGATGTTTGAAATTCTAGCATTTATGACCTGTGCTTCAATCCGGATGGGAGCCAGCTCATTGTTGCAGCTGGCCAGCAGGTTCTTGTGTATGAATCAGAAAAGGGGGTGTTGATTCAAACTTTAAAAGGTAAATACAGGAAATGCATCACACCATGCATTTGGAAAAACAACTCATAAAGAGGACATTACGAGAGTCACTTTCGAAGGCTTGGACTGTTTGTAGGTGAATTATTCGATCTCGAAATCCTTCTTTCTCATTAAAAATATAATTAAAAGATCTTTTTCATGTGAATAAATTGATTACAGTAGTCCACACTTAGAAGTTCCATCAAAACCTCCTCTAAAAAAAAGTGGATCTGTTGTTTTCTAAAAAAAACATTAGAGTTTACAATGATATTGAAAAAAAAGGCAACTCTGATTCCAGGGCATAAAGACACAGTTTACTGTGTGTGCTACGCGAAAGACGGAAAAAAATTCGCCTCGGGAGGTGCTGACAAGAGCGTAATCGTGTGGACATCAAAACTCGAGGGAATCCTCAAATATTCCCACAACGATGCCGTTCAGTGTATGCAATTCAATCCAATCTCCCACCAGCTCGTCAGTTGTTCGATATCGGACATCGCTTTCTGGTCATCCGAGCAGAAGGCAGTTCAAAAGCACAAGTCGGGCGGTCGCGTCAATTGTTGCGCCTGGACAAGAGATGGCCAATACCTGGCGATAGGTCTAGCAGCTGGATATGTCTCCATAAGAAATAAAAATGGAGAAGAGCAAGCCAGAATCGAGAGATCAGGTGCAACCTCCATATGGAGCTTATCATGGAGTCCTCTAAAGGATGATTCCAACATGGACGTTCTCTGTATCGCAGAATGGGGTGGGACAATATCCTTCCACACTCTGTTTGGCAAACAAATCGGTCGGGAGAGAATTCTCAACTTCATTCCCCTAAAAATCACGCATTTCCCTGAAGGCCACTATCTCCTGGTCGCCGGGAGCAATAAAAAATGTCTGCTGATGACACACGAGGGGATCCAGCTGGCGACAGTGGGCGACACATTCTCGTCCTGGGTCTGGAGCTGCGCAGTTCATCCCTCGTCGTCTCATGTGGCTGTGGGAAGTCAGGACGGCACCATCACCTATCTCCAGATGACTTGGAACATCATCCACGGCCTCTATGGGGATCGTTACGCCTACCGTGAGAACATGACTGACGTAATAATTCAGCATCTAACGACGAACCAAAAGGTGCGCATTAAATGTAAGGATTTGATTCAGCGAATTGCAGTCTATCGAGACAAACTTGCAGTACAATTGCCAGAACGAGTGATTATTTATGAACCCTCTGGCACCAATGACAGTATGCACTACAGAATCCAGGAGAAATTGCCACAGACTCTCGATTGTAATCTCCTGGTGGTGACATCCAACCATTTGGTCCTGTGCCTCGAAAAACGACTTCAGAGCTTATCATTCACTGGCGTAGTTGAGAGAGAATGGATCCTAGACAGTCCCATCACGTACATCAAAGTGGTTGGAGGCCCAGCTGGCCGGGAGTGCCTGGTGGTGGGCCTGAAGAGCGGTCAAGTAATGAAAATTTACCTGGATAATCCCTTTCCGGCCCACTTGGCAAAGGTCGAGGGTCCCGTTCGCTGTCTAGACGTCAGCTCTCTCAAAGAAAAACTGGCTGTTGTCAGTGAAAATAACACTTTATCAGTATTTGATCTCTACACTGAGGAGAAACTCCAGGAGTTTTATGACGTCACGAGTGTCGCCTTCAATCGTGCCTTCGAGGATATGATGTGTTTTTCAGGCAGAGATTACTTGGCAACAAAAGTCGCTAATTTTCCCGAGTACAAACAAAAATTTTGTGGATTTGTGGTCGGTCACAATGGCTCGAAAGTCCACTGCATCAATGGAACCAATATCATTAGAGTTGAGGTTCCATTGTCGTCGACGATGTATCAATATTTGGAAATTGGTATGTTTGATGAGGCTTATGCGATCGCATGTCTCGGTGTTGCTGAGAGTGATTGGCTGGCTCTGGGCATTGCAGCTCTCGATAAATTGGAATTGAATATAGCTCATGCTGCATTTGCGAGACTTAAAAAATTACGTTACATTGAAATTGTGTCGGATATTGAGGAGAAGTTGAAGTCTGGGGAGTGGGGAAAGGAGGCCTGTATGGCAACAGCTGCCGCGGCGATGGGTAGACTCCGAGACGCTGCAAGATTGTATCAAAAAGCTGGATTGCAACAGTATGCACTTGACATGTATTCCGATCTTAGGATGTTTGATATAGCTCAAGAGTTCATAGCAGCTGGTAATACACAGGATCGTACAGTCCTCCTTCGAAAACGTGCCGAGTGGGCGAAGAGTTTGGGAGAGCCTCGAGCCGCTGCAGAGATGTTCCTGGCAGCTGGTGATGTCCAGAGAGCAATCAATATCATAGCGGAGTACGGATGGATTGATATGTTGATAAAAGTTGGAAGACAATTGGATAAGGCTGAACGCGACAATCTATCGATAATCGCCAAGAAGTTGAAGCAACTGGGTGCAACCCACGGGGCAGCTGAAATTTTCAGTCGTCTTGGGGACGATCCGGATGTTGCTGATGTTCTTGTTGATGCTCAGGCATGGCCAGAGGCCTTCGAACTTGCTGAAAGAAATCCCAAGTTGAAGTCTAGGGTTTACGGACCCTATGCACGATGGTTGGCTGAGACTGGAAGATTCTCAGAGGCTCAGAAGGCTTTTCAAACTGCTGGACAACCTGAAGAGTCGATTGTTGTTCTCACGACACTGGCTAACAACGCAGTCTGTGAGAAGAGATTCAGGGATGCTTCTTATTTCTACTGGCTTCTTTCTCAATTGAGTTTGGAGTTGAATAAAAATTCGGAGGAGATTAAAATGGTGTTCACGGAGTATTCTGATAAAGCTGATGTATATTATGCGTATTATGAAGTGTTCAAGTACATGGAGGAGCCATTCACTTCTCTGATGCCTGAAGCACTCTTCAACATCTCTCGATTTTTATTGATGAAGATTCAGGGAATGAGAATCGATGGGATTTCCAAACTCACGATAACTTATGCACTTGTGAAGCAAGCGAGGATTCTTGGTGCTAATAAATTAGCAATGCAACTGTTGGAGAGATTGAGGGGAATGAAAGTTCCAGAGCATCTTCAGGCACAGATTGAAGTGTCCACACTTGGAGCTAGAGCTTATCAGTACAGGGACCCCGAGGAACTACTGCCGCTGTGCTACAGATGCTCAACGTTTAACTCTCTCCTACCAGCGAATAATACTTCTAGTAACAGGTGTATCCAGTGTGGGCTCAAGTTTCAACACTCGTTTGTGATGTTCGAGTCTCTTCCTCTCGTCGAGTTTGAGCTGGATAATGCCATCACTGATGAAGAAGCTGAGAAGTTGATTGAGGAGCCAGTGCCTTCTGCTGATAATTCGACTGCCATCCAGGACCAGTTGACAATAAACAGCAATGAGGCTGATTTGTTCACTGCAAGGCTAATTAAATTTGATGATAAAAGTGGAGGATCAGTAATCAAGGTTGGCAGGGGTGTTTTGAGGAGTATGGAACCCTCCAGTGTGCTCATTGTTAAATGGCCGGAGCCTTTCAAAACTAGGTATTATCGAAATCTATTGACCGATCTCCAAGTCACGTTCTGCAAATCCTGTCTGAGGGTAAGGACTTTGTTATTATTCTACACATGTACAGCAAAATTTTATTGAAAAAACTGTCAACTGTCATTAGTTATTAGGAAAAAATATTTGAGAAAATGTTAGGGAATCCAAAGGAGATGGACATTTGTTTCTACAAATTTTTGTAGAGCAAATGATTTTAGTTATTAATTAAAAAAATCTCATTTCATTTCGTTGTCTCTTTCATGAGAAATTAATTAAAATCATTTTTTCTAGTTCTTCCATGCGGACGACTATGAATTAGCACTTCTCCGGCACGGCCACTGCCCCTTTTGCAGAGTCTCTAGCTCGGCAGTGAATTGATTGGGCAGTAGATTAGAAATCACATTATGTACCTGAATTTAACAAAATTGATAGCATTTATCATGTCTGCCTGAAGGTCTGATGATGCCTTCTGATCAGTAATAAAGACATCGAACATGAAAGTTCTATTTGGAATAAGTGCGAGATAAATTCGCTGTCTGATTATTCGTCGTCTATGCGAGGGGACAACTCACGAAGCTTTTCCTCGAAGACCAATACGAGATCTTTCTCTTTCTCTTTTTCGGTACAGTCGTTCCATCTAAATTTTTACAAGTTTATGTACAGCCGAGGATATCTATAGTCGGAGACGCAAATTCGTGAACAGTCTGAACTTGTATTCTACACATTTTGCTTTACTTAATTAATATTTAACAGTTAGATCTACAAAGATCGCTCAATAGTACTCATTACCTACAAACGACTTGCTAACAATTGGCGAGGTCAATTTGGGTCTACAAATGAAAATTAGGAAAGTAGGGTGCTTATTTCTGCCAAATGTTTTTAAATAAAATTTCAACCGTCACACTAGTACGTCAAATCTTTCAAAACTCCATTCTTTAAAGTTTCCATTAGGGACCAAATCACATTCAAACATAGACGTCGCCTTTGAGATTAATTGACCAAGTGATTGAATCTCAATTGGTCCAATTTTTGGGGGTCAATTTCAATCGCTTTCAGGACCAGACAAATTGTCATTCAATTGAAAAGTTTCATCATTTCAATCTCAACGCGACCCAATTATATGAAGAGAAGCCAGCAGAGTATGTCTTCCACGCATATATTACGATACAGGTGCGAGGCATGCATAATCACATGGGCCAACAAAACTTATCACCCATGAGTATATACTTCGGATCGACCGATATTTTTTCTGTGGAACAACGCAAGTTTTGCACATAGAGTAATGAAAATTCGCGTCGAGTGACTGAAAAGTGCTTTTCCGACACATTGAGATGAAAAATATTGTTCGTAACACGTAAAAAAAGTGGTTTTTGACTCGTGGGATTATAAAATAAACCTCTCGCTCGCCAAAAACCATTTTTTTTCACTTGTTACGAAATATACTATTTCGACACATTGAGATGAAAAATATTGTTGTATTGTTCGTAACTCGTGAAAAAAGTGGTTTTTGACTCGTGGGATTACATCACTCGCCAAAAACCATTTTTATTCACTTGTTACGAAATATACATTACATACCTAGGCCGGTAAAGTAAGGAATGTCTCAGATCACATGTAATTGTCGGCCGAGACGAAGCCGAGGTCAACAAACATGTGATCTGAGGCTTTTTTATTTACTGGCCAAGGTGTGTATACTATTTTTCTGCTCGACGAATCCGGAAAGGGACAACTTCATTTAGCGCAGCGGCCTGAAAGTTGACGCTTTCCGGCCGGAGGGCAGAAAAACACTTTTTTGTGTCATCTGTTTCAAATGTTGACTCTTTCAAAGGTTTTAGTGCTCGTGAATTAGTTATTTTACGCAGGATGTGTATAAAATTCACAGGTGGTGCGTAATGCTTCGCTTTACGCACTCCGGATTCACTTTATACACTACATACGTAAAAATAACCACTTTATCCTCGCGACAGTTTCCCAGCAGTAAACTGGACAACTATCGCAAAAAGTGGAATGTGCGTGCGTGTAAAAAGGTGATTCTTTGTCCATTTTTTACGCAATATTCTTTTTTGTAGTGATTCTCACGATTTCTCGTCTGGGAATTGGTATTGCATACTTTCCAAACTCGAAAACTTAAAAATCACTACAGCAAAACATTGTTCCTGGGCAGTTGTGATGGGACTTTTTACTCGTGTGCTTGGCAAGTCGCCACCGCCACACGAGTAAAAAAGCCCATTACAACAGGCCAGAAAAGTCCTATTTCCGCACTCGTTATAAAATATGTCGTCGCTTAGTTCTTAGAGTTAAAAAACAAAAAATAAAATATACTAAAAATACTAAAAAAATTCACTGAATGATTTCCATTCCACTGAAATTTATGTTGGGCCTTTATTATTTTCCTGCGCAGTGATTGTTCCACGTTGGTATTGCCACCGCTCCCAGTGACTCATGGCTTCTCTCTCTTCCTCCATTCGTCGCTCACTCTCTCCTCTGGCTGCCTATTACATACTTCACTTCTCCGTGAGCACCCGTGTGCAATCGCAACAATCAGCTGGGATTATTCAGTACCGCGAACCGACGAAACCAAATCCCTTCAACATTCATCATGATTTTAAACACTTGTGTATTAAAAAGTTGATCTAATCGTCGTCCATCTATCATCGCCGTTTGATCTTTCTCGAAGAGGTAAGTAGCATCATTACTCATCACGTGCCTATTTTGGATTGATCGATGCAATGCATGGGAATTAATTTTTGATAGAAAACAAATTGTTCGTAAATGAAAAATAACAAAGAAGATCGACTTACCTTCTCCGATGCAGTGGACGAGTGGACAGATCTCCTCGGCTCAAAAAGATCATTAACCCCTTTTCTAATAGCTCAAAGTTGCTCGGTATGACTTGTGAAATCATTTGCTGGTCTAGTTGACTAGAGCCTTGACTATTATATCATGTGTAGACCAAAGTTCGTTAATCGTTATCTTCGAAAAATGAATACATTGTATGAAAACTGTTTGACAACTGCTCAACAGACTCCACTGGATCAAATTGCACGTCTGTTTTCACTCATTTTTTTTCAGGCCAAATCACGATCTAGGAGTTTCGTTCAGAAGTCAGCAGAATGTTTGGGAATATCAACAAGGATATGGTGCCTATGAAGGCGCATTACTTTCTTTATAATGCAGGTGGGTGCAATCGCGAATAATTACTTTATTTAATTTCACACTATTATTAATACTTGAATATTTTTCATTTTTTAACAATGAAATTGGAAAAATTCTATGTATTTTCTTAGATGAATAGAACCAGCTTTTCTGTTAAATAAATGAAATTTTCAGCTAGTACAGGTGCAATTTTGAAACAGTCATTCAGAATTAAATTCTCAAATTTTTCATAAATTAACAAGAAAAAAAATAACTCCAAAGGTTAAAAACGGGAAACTGCCGTTTGATTTTGTCATTTTTAGCATGCGGGATCATAAAACTCCAAAATAATTTCACAATTTAAGATTTGGCACTTGCGAATGAAAGCGCTGTAGTTTTTATTTTTTTTTCAATTTCTTAACTTTGAATGAAAATGCCTAGAGAAGTCATGAAACGTCACTCGAAAATGTATGTTTGTATCTGCAAATTTATTTTTTACATATTTTTATTCATAGATCTTGAACTGTATCCATTGTTCGGGAATTTTTGAGTACTTATTACTATTGAGACCCAATTTTTGGCTCCATGCCATTGTTTTCGCCTTTTTGTCGGGATTTTTGCAATCATTTTATTGATTCGATTTCTCTTTTTTAATATTCCTCATAACGGTGTTCATTTAATTGCTAGGAAAGAGACAATTTCGTAGTGAGCAATATAATCTTCCGATATTATCAATACTATCAGAAAAACCGACATTTTTCGTGACACTAGATATGAAGGCGCACTACGCTCGCGTATAATTGCGTTTGTAGTGTCTTCCCATGAATTTATATTTCGTTGGATTAGACCAATTTTTCAACCGATTTACCCTCAAAACGCATATATATATCCGAATAACCCGGTGACATTTTTATAATGGATATTTGCCCCCCTAAATATGTCCATTGATAATATCCCGTTAATGCCCCAACTAAAAAAGTTTTTCACTCTTTATTTTGTTTCAGCAACGGGACCAATCGTGCCATTCCTTCCGACAATAGCAAAACAACTCGGTTTCTCCGGTTTCCTCGTGGGATCAATATACACAATTCTCCCAATATCGGGTCTCATAGCAAAACCTCTGTTTGGTGGTCTGGCAGATCGATTTCGTTTGCACAAAGTTTTTTTCCTCCTGTTCCAAGCCATCCTAGCCATTGCATTTTTCTCCATCTACTTCATACCACCCATTCAATCAGAGATTCCTTTAGTACAGGCTAATGTAACACTGACCTGTGAGAATGCAGCTGCCTTTTTGGAAGTCTGTTCACGAAATGGTTTCACTAACAATACAATCGCTAATATCATTGATCATGGGGATCCAAAGACAAAGTGTCAAGTCTCTTGTGAATCTTCGTTGAAATTGTACAGTACTATTTGTAGTTGGAAGGTCTGGGAGTACTGTCCCCTGGCGAATGCTCCCAAAGCATTCCACGAGCCAATTGATTTTACAGCCATGTTCAATATGAAGAAAAACGTGGATCTGATGAACTGCGCTGATATAAGACTGAAGAATGCGACGTTTCTAGAGGGTTATTATAATGTGAGCACTCTCGTTTGCGAGAATCTTGTGAGAGCTTCTTGCATCGCTAGTTGCCCAGGAGTGCCAGTGATGGAGGCATTACTTCGTGAGGCTCATGGAGACAGAGAGACTGTGAGAAGTGATGAAACTACCTATCAGTTCCATATTTTTCTGTGGGCCGCTATTATCAGCTGGATGGGAATGGCTGTCGTTGTTAGCATTGCTGACGCTATTTGTTTTGATCTTCTGGGTGAGCAGAAATTTTTTTATCATTTCTGGCTAATGGAATCGTAATTGTTCTTGATGTTATATGAATGGTTAAGTAAATTCATTTATTGAAATGAATCAATTATTTATAATTTCCCAAATTAATGTTCCCAACGTTGACAATTTTGGCCTGTAGAAAAGTCACGTGACTGAATGATTTTGTGAGAATTCTGCTAATTGCCTGTTTTTTTTTTGCTTTATTGTTATTCAGCACTTTGATCTCCGATATTTTGGTAATTGTTGAATAAGTCTTTGTTAATCTTTCGATATCTGGATTTCCCAATATTTTTCTGAAACTTTTTAACAATTTTTTAAATTTTATACACTTCTTATGAATTATATCATCAAATCATAGTTATCCTATGAATTCTCTGAATTTATTAATATTCCCTTGCAATTTGTTTTGCTCAAAGAAAAACACTACTCAATTATTATTTCTTTGTTTTTAATTTCAGGCGATGACAGAAGAAAAGAATATGGAAAACAAAAAATGTGGGGCAGTATAGGCTTCGGTATATTCGGTATAAGTGCTGGTTACCTCGTGGATATGTTCAGCCGTGGACAGAGTGTCAAAGATTATACTTGCATTTTTTACATAATGCTGATCGCAATGATATTTGATATAATCGTCTCAGCGACATTAAAGAAGGTGAATAACAAGTAGATATGTAACGTAGATTTTCACGCAAAACTTCATTGAGATTCACTAGGCAAGTGATGAATGCATTCATGGAGGACATTAAATATTCACCATTAACGATTTTATCTCAATAACGAGTAGGTTTAGGAAAAAAGCGAGAGAATTTTGCACAATTTTGCACAAGACTTCCGAATTTGTCTATCAGAAATTCTTTGCCGATAAATTTTCTCCCTAAAAATTTTCATATCGTTTATATAAAGGTTTTTAAGCGTGAATTTTTTTTCTCATTGCTTTTGTAATTGAAACGAAACGAATTATAGAAGTACAAATTTGTGCGCAAGAGTTTCCGTTGAAGAAAAATATGCAGGCAATATGTGAGGGAGAGAAATGAAAGCTATTAATATTTCCCCAGAATATCTGGCAAAGAATCGCTCTAGAGGACCCGAGAATTAATTTTCGAGGATTTTTTTAGAACCAATCCTGCCCATTGTAAGATCATTCCTAAAATCATTGCTGATTGTAACGTGTGACATATTCTCCGTAAATCTCACTTCTTTTAATAAGAATTTTCCTCTATCATTCCAGAAATCTGTAGAACATACAGATCACGATCCATCCGTCCTCTGGGAGTTGGGGTCAGTGGCAAGAGAAGGGAGAGTCCTAGTATTCGCATTTTGGTGCATCGGTGCAGGAATGTGCACAGGAGTAGTCTGGAATTTCTTATTCTGGTACACTGAGGATATCGTGAACGAAGACACTGCATGGTTGAAAACAATTCAAGGTTTACTTACAGGAGTTCAGTGCTTTTTGGGGGAATTACCATTTAATTTCTTGTCTGGTAGAGTACTCAAGAAATTGGGGCATATCAATGTCATGAGTTTAGTTCTCCTCTTCTATGCTGCCAGGTGAGCCAAGGAATATAGGATTCAGTAGCGAAGTTGTGGAACACTTTAGTCGTCATCGTGGTCATAATTAAAAAAGAACTGGTTGCAATTGGAAATTTATATTTTAACTCTATCCAATTAAAGATAAAATCAATCCAACTTGCATATAAATTTAGTTGAAAATAGTTTAAGAGCTTAAATTTCACTTGCTAATTAAAAAAAAAACTACCTTACTTTTTTCGAATAAACCATTCAATTTTGAATTATTTCATTGCAGATTTATGGCTTATAGCCTCGTCAGGAATATATGGGTATTTCTAATAATTGAAATACTCCATGGGCCCACACTTGGTCTCTGCTGGCCAACAATGGTGTCTTATGGAGAGAAAGTGGCACCGTCTGGCACACGAGCAACCATGCAAGGCTTCATCGGTGCTGTTTTTGAGGGTATAGGTGAGTCATAAAATGAATACTTCCCAAATCAAGTGTTAAGTTACTAACGTTTATCAAACTCGAATATCTCTACCGCACTAAGTAATCTTCTTTATGATAAGACCTTAATGATTTAGAGGGATTTAGTTAGCTTTAGAGAGTACCGCGATAAACGGGCGGTTGTACGATTTTTTAATGACTGAGAGTTAAAAGGGGATATCAAATATTATAGTCATATTCAGAGAACTTTTGGAGGCGTTTCTTTAATGAGTTTACAACGTCTGAGCTTCATAACGATTTTTAAAATAGAAGAGACTGTCCCCAAGATTGGTCCTCAATATCCGTATTTTATTAGGCTATTCGATCAACAATTTTCTTAATATGAGTGAAGACATCCCTTAAAAAAACACTCTTTTCTCTCAGTGTAGACATACAAAGGTTCATAATGTAAGATGTCAACGGTTGTTGCTCCTTCAGTTAGTCATGAACTGTCTTTGCCATTTTTATGCACCAAAGTGACCTGGAAAAATAAAATAAACATGTATGCAAGTGTCTTGTTGACTAATTGGCACGACTAATGGGTCCACTTTGCTCTCCTTCCTTTTGCTCCCTATCGTAGAGTGATTAAAAATTGTTGAAACAAATTTCAGGTGTGTCATCGGGAAGTCTAATCTGCGGTTGGTTGATCAGCTCGTACGGTGGAGTCGCTACCTTCCGTGTATTCTCAATTGGTGCTCTAGTGTGGCTGACAATTTACTGGATACTCCAGCTATTATTACAAAAAGCCAAAGCCTATCCCCTCCACCAGGGCCACAGTCGTAAGTGGTGGAATTTTTATTCGAAAAACGCCACTGTCGAAATGGTTTATAAAGAATAAAGTGCATGATTAAAACAATATCATCCCACATGGATCGCATTTTTTTGTTTTTTTTTTTTCAACGCTCCCCATATCGGTCAAATAGATAGAATTAAACTATACGAATTTATTGTACTGATAAGGGATATTGTTATTTCCAGACCTTGCAAGTTATGCAACACCCAATGATGCCATACTCATGACAATGAGCCAGGAACTCCAAACTTATTGAATCTCGAAACGAGCACTTGTAAAAGGAAACCTCTGGGTTTTTCTTCTTGCTGAAATGGTGCTTTATCTTAATCAATTTTAAGTGATTGTAAATCATTGTAAATGATATTTATGTTATTTTTCACGGAAGTAATTTCTGAGAAATCAATTTTGCGTTTGAAAATGACTCAGTAGTGGAGTAAAACCTTTGATTTGATTTCGGAGCGGAAAAGTTCTTGTCGAACATCTCTAAATCTGCGGAGAATTACGAATTCTGATAATAACAGTACAGGTAGAATGGAGTGGAGGCAACGAAGGAGATTTCTATTGAAATTTTACAATTCTCTTTGAATCTAGAGATATTCCCCAGAAATTGATGCTCAAGTCAAGTTGTTTATCTAGCTTTACAACTTCATCAGATTCTTTTTTAAGATTTAATCGAGTTCTCTTCTTTTTCGACCACATTCTTTTCTTCTTATGCATTTTTTGCTTTTATAATATACGAGCGTTCGTGCGACCATATGAGGCAGAAAAATACCTTACGCCGAAGTAACGACTAATTTTCTTCCTCTCGGCCGTGAAAAAAGTCCTCACGGCCTAGCGACGAACAATAACAACAAAGGAACAAAAATTGGTGAAATAATTTGAAATGAGAGTTCAAAGTAATTTTCACATAATGTCGATGTATGGATAATGAGTGATTTGATAATGTTTTGTTGAGATTTTTTAAATGGAAAATTCGATAAGTTTGAAAAATGAATTTCTAAACTCACTTAGTAGTGGTATAAATGTACAGTTGACAGCTATTCCTTTGTTTCAAAATCATTATTTCTCAAGATAATTCAAATTCCACTCAAATCATCTTAATGCAACGATTTGAACAATATCATTTACCTCAATTAAACTATAAAAATTAAATGGAACAAGTTATTGAATGAATCCCGACCTTGAGTGAATGGAACCACGCATATTTGTCAATTGTATTTTCCCAGTGTGATATATAAATAAAAACTACACTTAGTTGCCCAGTATTAAAAAGTAAGAAAATCCAATGCAATTGTACTTGTCTTCAATGCTGTAGGAAATAAAAGTTTTTATACCTTACTATACTATAGAACATCACAAATTTTACATAAAATTATGACAATTGTAACTATAATGGACTCAATTTTATAATCAATGAATGAAAAAAGATACTGAAACTCATTACAATAATTGTTGCTCTTTATTGAGAATAGCTCCTCTTTTTCTTCTTTAGTTTCTACAAAAAATGAAAAATATTATGAATTTTTAAAATTTCAAAAATTTATTCATTTATTCATTCTTCTTTAGTTCAACATATTTGCATCGTAACGTCAATGTATTATTTTCTCTCTTTCACTATCATTAATCATTTTAGTCTCGTTTTGGTACGTGTCTATGACTGGAACGTGATGGCGTAGTGGCTTGACTCGATGTTGATGGAGTAGGTTCAACGATAGCCTGGAGATTGGCTATTTCTCCAGCAGAATCACAACAGTCACTGATTATTCCAGTGCCTGAGTGAAATGCCAGACTCCCTTCACTCGAGGAGGCCAGACTGCCAGATAAAGGGGGCGATCGTTCCTTTGGAGATGCTGAGGAGGCCAGATTAACAGCTGCTGAGCCAGGGCCAATCGTCGCTGCCTCAAGATTTCCATGCAACTCCAATATACGACTCTCCAGGAGGAGATTTATCTCCACTTGAGACTTGTATTTGGATTCTACAGCTCTCAGTTCAGCTTCATTTCTGTCTTTTGCTTCCTGCAGCAAACGTTGTTGATCAACTAATTGTGCTTCTGTTCGGGCTTCACGGGCTTCTAACTCCACTAGGCGGACCCTCTGAGCTTCCACCACGGATGTTCGAGAGTCTAACTGGCGTTTTAAACCTGAAAAACATGTTCTAAATGATTTGAAACGTCGGGGGATATGGAAAAATTTGCAAAATTCAACATTCCATTTTCAGCGTAATTTTGGAATCAGAACTAATGTACAAGATGATGAAGAGATTCTTTACTAGATGGCCATCAAATTTTCGTAAAAGTTTTCAATACTAAAAAAACTTCCTCCAATCCTTGAAGACACTCTCAACGTAATCTAAATATTATTTTCTAAATCGTCTATATTTTGTATGATTACTTGATAGTTCTTCAGAGTAGGCCCTCTGAATCTGTGCTGCCTCTTGTCTCGACATTGGAACTGGCCCTGAAGAGCGCTCCTGCAGTTTCGCCTGAGCCTGATGCAATACAAATATTTGAAAGAAAATTTTGAATGGATTTTTGCAAGGCTTCAAGAGTTTGTCGAATGAAATTTACCTCTCCTAATAACAAAAATCGTTTATGGATGAGATCCAGAGTTCTCTTCAGCTCTTCCCCTCGACTTGCAGCCTTCAGTGCACATTTTAGTTGGTGGGCAGCATCGAATAACAAGGCCTCAGCGGATCTGGCTTGCTGTTCACATTCAGTCACTCTCTTCTTCTCGTTCTTCAGTTCCAACTCGATCGCTTCAACTTTTTCCCTGAGGATGCGATTCTGGTTTTGCTCCTCAACACACTGCAATTAAAATACAGTTAAAATCTGTCGATTTTGACAATTCATTCGTATTAATGATGATTTTGCTTCCGAATGGAAACATCAACTAGACTAGACTAGAATTATCTGAGATATAAAAATAATGTAATTTCCGAAGAAACCAACATATCAACTTGTTTATTCTTCGTACCTTTGATTGCCAATGGTGTAAAGCATCGGCATATCTCTCTTCAGAGTTTCTGCTATCTTTTTTGCTGCGATCTATTTCACTCTTCAGACCTTCTATTTCACTCTCTGCCATACGGAGTCGATCAGTCTGTGGGAATAATCATTTTCGTAAATAACCATGCAAAGAGGAGTTACATCTGCTCTGAGATAAATTTTGAGGAAACGTTTTCCATGAGAATGTTTTCTTCTAAATTCACAAATTCTCAATGTCACTGCATAAGTAACAATAATTTTGAAAATATCGCGAAACCGATCAGTGAATGAACTGAGCATTTCATTAAATGATCAATAATTTGCAATTGCTTCGTTGTAAATCAGACTTTCTTTTCTGTTCTTACATAACGTGCATTATTTATTGATGAAACGAGAATGTTAATAACAATATTAACACGTTAGCACAAGTAATTTCATAGATCCTCATGACGTAAGGGATTTATCAAAACTGTCTTTCCCAATGTTTTCATAAAATTTGAACCTAAAATTACCAAAATCTGCGTTCTCAAAAGAGATGGGAATTGAATGCTGCGACTACTTCAGCAATAATCTAATCGATCTTCCCTCTATGACCATATAAATCTTACCAATGCAGCATTCTGCTCCTCCAGTGCCCTCGAGTCCCTCAATTTCCCCAGTAACCTTCGGTTCCTCTCAGCATGAACCTCTCTCCTCTGTCGTTCAAACAACAGCTGCATCTGCATCATTTGCAACTGTGGATTATCGTTTCCGAAATCCTCCATACAGTCCTCCCCATCATCCTCCCTTTTCCTGAGTCTTTTTTTGTCACCACTGGAAGAACTAATGCGTGAACAAGCTTCGATATAACGATCAAGCATCGAACTAGGAGACAATCTCGATTCCGCACTCTGCCTCGACATCTGCTGCTCGTGATGCCTCTGCTCGAGTAATCCAAAGAGTAGATGTTCATAAGGAATAAGATCGGAGGTTTGTATTCCAACTTCTTCACTGCTCTTGGCCCCAACGATGCTCTTAAAGTTTTCCATTACTGTGCTCAATTTTTTTTGCGACTCTATGTCTGGACAGGACTTGGTTCTTCGTACTTTGCAGAGGTCTGGCTGGGGTACTGGGCATGGATGTTGAGGTTGACACTGGGAGTGAAATCTCAGTCGTCTAACTTTCTTAGATAGATCCACCCTTGCGCCACGGGCATTCTCATCGTTGTATGGTTGATGTTCTAGGAATGTCAAGGATCTAGTCGCTTGGGAATTCACGATTTCCACCTGAAAATAATTAAAAGATTACAAATTTCTGGGTTAAAATTAAAACTTGTTAGAATTAGGACTTGTATCCAGAGAGGTATATTTCCATTTTTTTTTTTAAATATGTTTTTGAAGGTCATTCAATTTCCCCCTCGTAAATACCTCTTGATCCTCTTTCCAACTGTCATTTTTTCCATTTCGTCCTGGACTGCTCTCCAAGCCCCTGCCCAACCCCTCAAAATTGAAGGATCTCTGTGTCTGAAGGACACTCTGACGATCAGCAACAAGTCTATTGATTTTCTGCGAGAGAATGCCCCCATCTCCAGTGCCTCCAATACCCGAGAAAGCAGAGACATTTGAATTGATAAAAGTGGGAGTGGAGGGCCTGGAATTTCCACTCAACGATCCATTTCCAAATGCCCCGAGTGCTCTAACAGCAGCAGAACCCATAGGTGGCTGTCGAGAAGAGACTTGTCGAAGGTCCTTCACGGGAGTAGTCTCTGGTGTAGCTTCGACAGCTGCTTCAGGTGGTGAGGAACTGCTCCTGTTGTTGCTTGGAGTCGATGGAGTGGATCGAACCTCGAGATTCGGCGCTGCCAGTGGTGGTGGACTCTGAGGAGGTATGGCCATACTGGGGGACCAGAAAGAGTCCTCTTCCCCATTAGCAGTCCCCGTCCCTGATAATCCCTCAGCTACACTCACTGGAGTGTACGGACACAGATGATCTGGTATTGGTGTGGCACGAAGGTTAATGGGCGCCAGTACTTCCTCTCTACTCCTGTCCAGGGCGAAACGACCACACTCTGCTACCACGTCGTGATGCTCCATCTTCTTCCACCTCGCTGCATTGGTCTCGGCATCCTTGGAGGCAGTCACTAACAGTGGATGCAACCGCACCGACTCCAACATTGGTTTGATTGTGAGTTTAAACACATCGTGATCTCTCTGGGAGTACTGCTGCTTCAGATAAGCTATGAAGTTGCAGGGATACATTGCGTATAAACGGTGGAATAAACTGTACAATCCAACCTGAATGATATATTCATTATTAGTGTTGCACTCGTAAAACCTGAGAGAATGTGTTTATTGTTCTATTTTTTTAATACTCAATGATTTCAGTAATGACTGGTTTTAGGGGGACCTGTTCAGATATTCTCTTTCAGCCTGTATTTATAGGCATGGTTTAAAATTATAGATCATGCATAATACCATCTATTCCTGTCAATTCAATTTTCAACAGAAGTTAAGGGAAACAGCATAGAATTCAGATTGACACTGTATAAAATGGAGGTGAAACTTTTGCGGCAAACATTGTCGAGTCCCGACCGGATTTTGAGGCCGGGATCTTCGACAATGAATAAAGAAATATTTTCATATTTGATTTTGGAAAAAATTTTCTGTAGTGACAATTTTTGTAAAATTGCTTCAGAAAGAACAAAAAACGTAAGTACGCTTAGTTGAGATTAATCTTTTCATTTAATGAATATGGCATTCCCTTCGAGAAAGATCATCTGATTAAATTTCTAAATTAAAAAATGTCTGAGCTATTTGCGAAATTATGTGTAGAATGTCTCATTCAAAAATTACCTGTAGATGCAGTAAATAGAGTTGATCCTTATCCATACTACTATTCCCACTGCCAATCGTAGACGTGAGATTCGAAGATTGAAAATGATAATACGAAGCCAGACGTCCGAAGACCTCGAATATTTCATGCAGATAGGGACCAAGCGCAGCTGGTAACATTGGCAACAATGTGACAAGCAGCAGAAGTCCACTCATGAGTGACAGAGCCTCAGAGTCAACTTTAAGCAGTTTGAGCAGTTCCCTGAAGAGCGGATGATTGGCCAATTTGTAGAGGGTGGGCTGTCGCCTGGCAACGTGTCCAAGGACGGTGAGTACCTTCACACGTTGACCACTACTGCTGGGTCTGGCCAACGTTTCAGCGAGACGATCCAGGAGATATTTATCGTGTGGCTCGCGTACACCCGCCAGGACTTCAATGGTACGGAGTGAATCCGTTGATAAATAGTAATCAAAAAGCCCATTGACCAACCAGCTGTCTTTTGCTGTTAATAAATTGTTTAAATTCGTACAGTTAATGCATCTCACGACCCCACGAGTACATCAATAAACAATCAATATCTATAACATTGAATAATATTGAACGAAAATCAATAAATAAATGGATTCAAAATTTTCTAATTTAAATCAACAGCAGTCGGGAAATTTGACACTCGTTTCATGTGAAATTGAATGAAAACAAAATTCTTTTATCAATATAGCGGAAATTACTGTTTCAAATTAATTTTGTGGCGATACAATATTCCTCAGGGCAGTATCGATTGACTCGGATCGCAATATATTTAGCTAACCAGAGTGAATCGGCCAGTAATTGACATTTTTGATGTCCTATTAATCAACTTGGTCTCAATAATTGAAATACCGTATCTGACTGCCAATTTCTTTTGATAACTAATTATTTTTCTCGAAACCAATGAATTTAATTTTCTTAATAGAAGTATAAGCTTATAATGATCCCAAATCAAATTGATTTCACGCAATTCATACATTCAAATAAAATTTAATTCAACAAGTAAAGCCGGTATTCATCTGAACTTTTATTATGGTTTCTAGTGTCAACAGTTGAGGAGTAACTGTTGAGTAGGTCATATAAAGTCATATAAATTGTCAATACTTGATTCAAAAGTTCGTGGACCGAGAACGACTCAAAAATTAATTAAATTTCTGAAGTAGAAGAAAAAACTTTTTTGTTTTCATAAATAATATAGTTTTTTCTATTCACTTACCGGGATGTAACTCTCACGCGATAAATTTCAATATGTTCATGTTTTTATGATATTTTTCCCTACAGATCCCATAGGAAAAAATATCCCAAAGCATAGAAATGCTTCCTATAGGATTGCCGACGGCACGACTTCCATATGACTCAACATAATCCGTAACCCATAACCCGACCGTAAATTTAATAGGAAAACCTACTCGAATTTCTCCCGGAAAATAATGGGATTCTCATAGGATGTTTTTTCGAGTAAAAAAATATAAAATCATGTTAAAAAAAATCGACAGAATCTCCCAGAGCGAATGCTATAGTATTTTTTCACACGTAATATGTCTCAACCAAATAACATTCCACCAATGTCAATGAATTCAATCAAAATGTTTCGGAATTGACCATCTACTAGTTGTCGAAGTAGTAAATCGTGGTACTTAAGTTGCATGAGCAACTCTCGTTATTTATCATTTATCTAGCTAATGTTATTCATCCAGTTAGCATTATTATATGACCATTTAATTGTTTTCGACTATAGAACCTTAAATAAAATGAGTAAATAATCAAGTTTAAATTTAAATAAGTACATAAATTTTCAAGATGAGTAACGGACAATACTATTTCCACATAAACAATTCCCAAGAATGGTTCACCGTGGACATGGGAATGAAAACAACTTGTCACGTTCCCCTCACTGTTCGTACAACTAAATTACCAATAAGTAAATGAAAAATCCTCAACTCACTGGATAAAAAATGATCGTGAAAAACTTTTTTGATCTCCTCCACATCACTCAGCTTGTTAGACTCAAGCATGTGAAAAAAATCAGCCACACCAGAACTGTTGACACTCATCCCGACTGTTGTACCTGTTCCTTCCACTCGACATAAATCAAATTCTATTGTTTTGTTTTTTTGGTCTTTGAAGGTTGACGATGGCTCGAAGTTATTCTCGCCATCTGTTGATCCTGCTGATTGGCCACCCCTGGATCAATGTCACTGGACCTGAGGTACCACAAAAACCCGAAAAAAAAATTGTTAAAAGCCTTGCATTAATAATTTGACATTTACTGTTGTTTGAGTCAGGTGTTTGCAGTTCTGTTGAGTAATCGCCGAAAAACAAGTCCAAGTAGTTTGATTTTCAATGTGTCTAAGAATATACCCGACGCGTATGTGACAATGCTGAGAGTGAAGAAGGGCTATCAGTCAATTGAATGAAATTTTTTTTTCTTCTAATTTCATTTCATGTTGTTTTTGATACCAAATGTGAAAAAAAAATTGTCGGCCTGCGCGTGCGGCATGTTATCGTGGTGGGGGACGATATCAAGACGATCACCAGGAGTCAAGGTGGGATTTCAAGTGAGACGATTGATCAACTTCAAATCCACATGTGCATAATGATAATTAATGAGGAGAAGTGAGGGGGGAAGTGGGTGTGGACAACACTGTACTTTTTTACTCACCTGAGGAACATCGAGTTACAAAAATCGACGTTGCACTTCCTCAGGTTCACCTCAGGGTGTTCGGACTTTATGGCGGATTGGTTGCGGCAGGCTGGCGCCACTGTCGCCTTTGGCACTTCAATTTCTCACTGATACAGGCGCGCACGTGTGTAACCGTAGATAAGTCGAGTAAACACGTGCATTCGAGGTGTGTAGGTAATTCCGGGATGAGAAAAACAATCCGATTGCACGATACATACTGTGGACACGTGTGGGGAGGCCGAAGTAGTCATAGAATTGGAGGCTGAGGAGATAGAATTTTTTTCACGATTTGGTTTTGTCCGTTTGAGATTGTACTCTTCGACGGTCATTTATGTTTTTTCGGCTGTTGGGGCAAATCATTGATAATGGTGAAGAAAAGAAATGTAGTTTCAGGGTTCTATCATTTTTATGCGATTTTTAGAACTCCAGTCCCGTACGTTTGATAGGACAATCAGCTTCGCGCGTAACTGGGAGGATTCCGACTGGGTCTAACGGAATTTTGCGCTGAAAATTCTGATACTTGCGTCAAATCTTAAAAATAAATCGAATAATATTTAATCCATTTGCTAGAGGCCAATGGACGTTTAGTGAAAGGTCAATAGTCCGGTTTTGCCTTTTTCCATATTTTTAGTCTGTGCTTCACCAAAATTATGCAACCAAAAGTTATAAACAATCCGATTGCACTAGAATTGGACGCGCGCGCAGCGCGCATTCCCACGTTTCTCGGGTGCCCATTCAGATTTATTTCCTTCTTTTATATTTCATCGGTTTCTTTTTTATAGAAAAGTTCACAAATTTTCAATTTGTTTTAGAGATAAATACAAATGTTTCAATTTTTTTTACAGAAGATTAGAATTTAAAATTTTCTTTTCAATCAGATTCGGATTCTGTGTCAGCGTCGGCTCATTTCCCATCGATATAGGGTATACCCAAGTTTTTAAACTGATTTTTCGAACCGTTTTTACGGTTATTGGCAAGTTTAAAAAAATAACAAAAGGCTGAAAAATTAAAGGCCCCCCCTTTTCATTCTGCCGTTTTTTTACCAAAATCGGCACTCTTTTGACGATATCTCGAAAACTATTGATCCTATCGCCCTGAGGTTTGTTCTATTCGAAAGCTGAGCTCATTTCCCATCGATGTGGGGTATTTCCAAGTTTTTAAACTGATTTTTCGAACTGTTTTTACAGTTTTTTTTTAAAATCGTAAAATTACCAAAAAAAGGGTGAACAAATCATTTTAAAAACTTCCGAATACCCTATATCGATGGAAAATGAGCTCAGCTTTCGAATGGAACGAACCCCGGGGCGATAGGGTCAATAGTTATTGAGATATCTCCGAAAATGTGTTCAGCCAGCCGAAAATCGCTCAAATCGCCGGGCCCCAGCGGTCAAAAATTCGAAAGTGCAAAAAATCACTAAAAATGAAATCTGAGGGGCTATATCGATCGGAAATCTCCTCAGTTTTTCAAATCCGTTCGAATTTTGGAGCGACGCCTCATAGTTTTCGAAATATCGGCAGTTTTCTGACAAACATAAAAAAAAACGGCCCTAAAAGTCGCTAAATCGCTAAGACAACAATAGCCCAATAATAACACAGCTATATACCAACACAATAATACATATATATAGGAAATTTTGTAAAAAATCAAAAGTGCTATACTCTGCAGTATAGATGTATAGAGTATTTTAAGAATAGATGGGCACAAAAAACGTTGTCCTCTTTTTTTTAATGAAGTGATAAATATGTGTAACTGCGAAACGGTGAGCCCGCAACGAGATTCACAGGTGGGCAATAATTAGAGATTCTACTCGTTTATTGCAATATCATAGCTTATCAAATCTATATAATCATGGGAATATAATTCAAAACCAATGAATCCGCCATATCCCGGTGCGCCCTTATAACGAAGGCCGACACCTCTTAAGACAGCTGGTGGATTTGTCACTACTTCTTGAATATCCAAATAGGGAACAGTTGTCTGAGCAGCGTCCTTCAGCCAATCAGATGTTTGAAACTTGATTAATCCATGATCTACCTTCTCTGGCACATTCTTCGGGCAAAGCGTCGGGATGTTGGGTTTATCGAGGACGATCTCAGTTCTGAAAGATGAATTGTGCAAATTTGATTTCTATTTCGAGGGGATTTTGTGCTATGATTGATAACCGCACAGACCTTGTTGTGTTGTAAGAAATTTCGTGGAGATGTTCATCAATTTTACCACCGGTGTAATCATAATCAGCAGCGATTGCTAATAACACGATGTTTTCGTTGGAGTCTAATTCAAATTTAGCACCTGTCGCGGAGGCAAATAAATAATAATACAATTTATGCGGATTATAATGAAATAATAATTGTTCAATATGTAAACGTGATTATACCAATGAGAACTTGATTCTGCTCAGCACGCAGTGCATCGAGAGTAATGCCTCTTTTATGATAAGATAGCGTTATTGGTTCGCTCTGGTTATTATTATATTCATTCACGACTTCACTTTGGGGCTTCCAATGTACCGTTGATGGTTCAATAAAACCAAATGCCTCCAGTTTGCCTTGTTGAATGCCAATGTGAATAACGTTATCAATGTTCATTAAGCGTATTCCGGTTAGCACCCTATGAACACGAGTGTGTTTTAATTAATGAAGGTCATACGTTTCCGAAAATTTCAAGTCACTTACATATTATTCTTGTAATCGCTCAAAACCACTTCTCTACTGAATTTACGCAGACTTTTCGGATGCTGGATATCATCACAGATGCAGCCACATGGTCCAAGATCGTACCATCCCCAATAATTCGGAGCATTCCACTCCCAATACTGCCAATGTTTTTTATTGTTGCAATTAGTTAAATTTCCCATATTATAGGGAACAATCTCCCAAGGATGAAAGAATCCAGCTCTTGGATTATCTGCTGTAAATCCATCAAAACGGCGATTGGGAGTCGTCTGAAATGGATCACATTCAGCCTTTCATCCTGTCAACTTACGTATGATAAAATCTAACAGGATATCCTAACGAATTAACTAGAAAATTCTGTTTTTCGGACGATTTCTATTTGATATTTTGTAATAAAAATTTAATATATTTTGTTTATTTTTGGTGGAATATATATAGAGTATTTTTGGATTCAAATTGCAGGGCAACAATTTTATAATTGTCTTCTGGTTCATTCGGTTTTGTTTTGTATTATCGAATTCAAGTGAAACAAACTTAGAAAATGTTTGCTCGGTGTTTGCTTTCGGTTTTTTGGTTGTTATTTGCGCGAGAAATTCCATTTCTCTAGCATAAGTGATTTTTCTATCTGTGTATTTACATTAATGGACTATCAGTGTCTATCTTCTTAATTTTGAAAAATACTCTTTTCAGCAATATACTTACTGGTTTACAAACGTCTATAGCATACGATTCGAAGCAGTTATACATCAGTCCATGGCATTTCCAATCCCCATCAGACCTGATTCCCTCGTACGGGTGATATCCTGTACCACCCTCTTGGTAGTGGCCACAATCGTACTTTGCAGTATGCTCTGAGTTTGTGTTCAGCTTATTCACGAGAATGCCTTGGAATAATTTCTCCATCTCAAGATATGTTTCCCCTAAAGCGAAAGTTTTGGCTGTAATTGAGCGCTTTCTAATGTTTTTAAAATTTGTTATCCAGTGGATTTTTTTTATTATGAACCTCCGCCGGATTAGGAATCGATGGAGGAACCTCCATTACCTCTTTTATGAACTGGAGGGTCACATCTACGGATTTTTGTGGAACCTTGACTCGCCAAGGTATGCAACTGATCTGTGATACTACGAGCCGCACTTTCGTACTCCTTCTTGGTAAATTGCATTTCTACTGTGAAATTTCCTACGGAAAATAATACCATTAAATGAGGTGAAATTATTTAAAATGATGCTTAAAAATTTTGGCTTACCTTCGTTGAAAGATTTACGAATTGCGTAAGATTGTAGAATCACTAAGTGGCCTTTCATTATCGTTTCCATTGTATATCGATACGATTTGTAAATGAAATCATTCAGTGACTGTTTATTATTACACCACTCGCTTTTCTGATCCTGGTCAGGAAGAAAGTAAATCAGTGGATTTAGTCTCAAGGTAAAACAGGTGAGACTCAAAGGTTTATTCATGTCAAGAGTCCGCCTTTTTTATTCTTTAATTATTAATTATCAATCATTTTTAGGAAAGATCGTTAAGCCTCAGTAATTCTTTTGGTCCAGTGCAGAAATTAGTTATATTTCCAGAAAAAACTGGATTTTTTTTGTGAAATAGAGGAACTTGAACCAACTCAGCGAAGCACTTCATGATTCATTGGGGTTGGCAATATTTGAGGTGATAATTGGCCTCGCAGTATATTAATAATAGATAATTTACAATTACCTGCTTGAGAATATATTTCGAGTACAAATTCAAGAGTCCTTGCTCGTTTTGTCCCACCGGTACAATTAATTCAGTGAATTCCCTCAAATAATTCGGCAAATGTCGATCTCCTTGGCCTGTTGACTCCTTTGCAAATCCGCGGAGGGTATCGTTTTCAACGATATCACCTTCTTTTGAATCTATATACGATGTTAATTTTCGGTACTGGTAATTGATGTAACTCGAATACCGATTGAAACGATCCTGTCGAGTTTTTACGTCATTCAGTAATGACAATGAATTCAGAGTGCCCACTAGATCGTTGTACTGAATTTGTAATAATTGTTCTAGCTGAATCATGTCCGATTGAACCGTTCTTATGTTGTCTAGAATTTGATTCGGACTTGCTTGCTTGGAATGAATTAATTTACTTAAAAGTTTGCCGTATGTACTTGTTATGCCAGTTACTTCATTCAAATTAACGAACTTGAATTTTTTGGGTTTATTATATCCATGGCCAGCATTAGTTGACCAGATTGCAAATGCAGTACAAATTACTGCCAGTAAAAAGCGGCCCATCTTACTTGTATTTAAAAAAATTCCGCTTGATCAATCGTTTGTATATTGCATACTTGGGTACAGAGAGTCATGTTACTGGGGCAATAATGCTATGCATTGGCCATATATAGCAAGCCTTATTTGTTTCAAAAAGTAATGAGACTGGAATCGAATTGAGGCAAACGGCAGTTCCCCATGTTTGTACATCTGTATGAATAATGATTAGCTCATCACTCCGAGGGGTTTCATTTAATTCTTAAAATTGCGTTATGTTTTTTTTCGGGATTATGCAATCTGAATGACAATATCTTTTAAATCACTAAGTTAGGAGGACTGATGGGGGATATCGGCAATTGGGGAATTGAAAATTTCCACGGTTCCATGGTAGAGGTATTCTTCAGAAAGAATAACAAAGTGAACGTGGAGTCAAGCGATAACATTTATTTTTCAATGACCATCAAACATATTGACTTGAAGTATAAAAAGTGGTTTTTATAGATTTTTTTCCCACACTTCAAATTCCATTGGAAATTCGGAATTTCGTGGAACAATCAATGAGAATTGAAAATTTCAATTTCATTTTTTTCCGAAAGCCACAAAAATAATCGACATTCGCATTAAAATCTTTGATGAATTATTTTCAAAATGAAAATCTTTTGTGATTCTTCATTAATAGCGTTGTTTTTTTAATAAAGAGGCTTTTAAAAAAATCAAGACGTAATTTGCATATTGACATCACTTAAAAAATAGAATTAAAAAAAAATTCCACTGCACATTCGTTTGAATAGAGTTTCAATTTATGATCCACTAGTGCCTCTCCCGTTCATTTCAAAATTTATAGTTTAAATTCGTAATGACATTGTGTCTTTGATAATATGCAAGTGATTTTGTGACTTATATTCGACGTTTTGTTATTTTTTATGGTCATAAGGACATAATGTCGATTTTGTTATTGTTTTACTGTGTGTAAAAAAAATACTAGAGATCGGAAGAACAAAATTTTTCAACGGTATTCATCAGGTATACGTAACTCATATAGTTATTCTAATATTCAATTACTTGAAGGTGATAAATTCTAAGGAAATATTTCAAAATTGATTAATTCTAGATCCTAGGATCACATTTGATGAAACTGACCTCGAACAGCATAATTATGTTCCTGTACAGTTTGTTTACTTGAATGTTTACAAGTCTATGGGCAGCGAAGAATATTTACAGGTTTCTGGAACGGAACTTCTTTCTGAGCCGCTTTTACTGTTGTCCTGTTGTCTCAGCAATTGTCGTAAAAAAACAACAACTCAAATTTCCCTCCAACTGCTCGCCTGTCCCCTACAGGAGCGTCGTGTCATTAACTCTTGGAAGCTTCGAAAGGTTAGAAAATTGAAATTGCACAGAGCCGGTGACGAATTTTGGCTGCATTTGGTTCTTTGTTTGTTATAATCCTTCTTTCTAAGTTGGTGTAAATTCAATAATAGCAGCCACTGAATACTAAGGACTCATTTGTGATATCATGGAGCTCGAAGGGGCCAATTTAATTACACTCAGCGATTATTTGCATCGCACACTCAGTCCAGATGTAGATGTCAGAAGACCCGGTAAGCATTTAACCTCCCCAATTTCATTAAAACTCTATCAAAAATATTTAAACTCATTAGAGCACACTTGTTATTTATCAAAACTGGACCCAATTGTTTATGCTATTTTTTGTCCCAATGATCAACAATTGAAACAATGTAATCATCATTTATAGCGGAAAAATTCTTGGAATCGATTGAAGGAAATCAGAATTATCCAGCTTTGTTGTTGCACCTAGTTGAGAAACAGGATATTGACTTGACAATTAGGATAGCTGGTGCTGTGGCCTTCAAAAATTATATCAAACGGAATTGGAGAATTGTAAGTAGTTAAGTTAACCTCGTTGCATTAATTAAATCTTCTCGTGACCACTGCCCTCGTGAAAAAATATATTTTTACGTTATTTTACCTCCAGTAGAAGAGTCTCTAGCCTCCCAATGGATTTTTTGTTTGTCTGCAGAAAATATATGGTCGATAGAATTTATTTGCTGGAAGTGTCTTGCTTTCATCTTATAGCCTAATTTTCATTGAAATTGATTAAGCTTTCCTTTATTAGAACGCACTTGTTGATAATGCTTTAATTGTCATCTATTTCAGGATGAAGATGGAGTCGATAAAATTCATGCCCAAGATCGTGACGCAATAAAGAAACTAATAGTGAACTTGATGCTACACTCGCCAGACTCAATTCAAAAGCAACTGTCAGACGCAGTATCAATAATCGGTCGCCATGATTTTCCGAACAAGTGGCCAGATCTCATTGATCAGATGGTGGAGAAATTCAACACAGGAGACTTTCACATCATCAATGGAGTTCTCCACACAGCCCACTCCCTCTTCAAACGTTACCGTTACGAATTCAAGAGTCAAACCCTCTGGGAAGAGATTAAATTCGTCCTCGATAAATTCGCTAAACCTTTGACCGACTTATTCCTAGCAACGATGAATCTAACCCAGGTTCATGCTAATAATGTTGAAGCTCTCAAGGTCATCTATAACTCTTTAACTATTCTGAGCAAAGTCTTCTACTCGTTAAATTTCCAAGATTTGCCAGAATTTTTTGAGGACAATATGGAAATCTGGATGGGAAATTTTCATACTCTGTTAACTACGGATGTCCCCCTGCTCAAAACTGATGACGATGAAGAGGCTGGAGTGATTGAACAGTTAAAATCACAAGTCTGTGATAATATAGTTCTTTACGCTCAGAAGTACGACGAAGAATTCCAGAATTATGTGCCTAAATTCCTGGAGGCAATCTGGGCACTCCTCAACTGTACAGGTCAGCAGCCCAAGTTCGATGCACTTGTCTCGAATTCACTTCAGTTTTTGGTCACTGTTGCTGACAAGGATCAGTACAGGCCCATGTTCGAAGAGCCCCAGAATCTGAGAAACATCTGCACAAATCTTATTACGCCGAATATCGAGTTTAGGGAATCTGATAACGAATTGTTTGATGATAATCCGGAGGAGTACATCAGAAGGGATATTGAGGGCAGTGATGTTGATACAAGACGCAGAGCAGCTTGCGATCTTGTGAAAGTTCTGGCGAAGTACTTCGGGGCTAAAGTTATGGAAATCTTCGGTGTTTTTATTATGGTAAATAGTTTTACCAAAAATATTTTCTTTGATAAGAAATATCCAAGGACGAGCCATTCTATTGGAAAGATATCATGAGCTACATACAAATTATATATTATCCTGGCTGTTCACATGAATGAAATATCATTTTTGTTGTTTTTTACTTGTGAAAGAATATTTTCTAAGACGATAGCTCTGAAATTGAGACCATCAGATTTGTTTTCAGACATTAAATTAAACTCATTCGGCTTATCATTTTTTCTTTTACAATTCTAGGAACGCTTAGCGGAATACGCTGCAAAACCTGCAGAAAACTGGCGGAAAAAGGACGCCGTGATCTACCTAGTCACCTCTAGTGCAAGTAAAGGCCAGACCCAGAAGCACGGAGTGACCCAGAGCAATGAATTCGTACCTTTACCTCAATTCGCCTCCCAGCATATTCAACCAGAGCTGGCAAGACCAGACATAAATGAATTCCCAGTATTGAAGGCTGACGCCATAAAATTCATCATGACATTCAGATCGATCCTCCCACGAGAGATAGTGGTGGGCAGTCTTCCACACATGATCAGACATTTGACAGCCTCCAGCCAAGTGGTTCACAGCTACGCAGCTTGTGCCATTGAGAAGATCCTAGCTCTGAGAGGTCCCAACAATATCGTCGTCGTTAAAGGCGAGGAGATTGCTCCACTCGCTGCTGATCTCCTGAAAGGCCTCTTCGCTCTCCTAGAACTATCAGGATCAGGAGAGAACGAGTACGCAATGAAAGCAATCATGAGAAGTTTTGGAACTCTGAAAGAGAACGTTGTGCCATTCTTGGGAGATCTTCTTCCAAAGTTAACTGAGAAGCTGTCAATCGTCGCCAGAAACCCCAGTAGACCCAACTTTAATCACTATCTCTTTGAGACCCTCGGTCTGTCCATTAGAATTGTCTGCAAGAGCAATCCTGAGGCTGTGATTTCATTTGAGCAAGTGCTCTTCCCTATTTTTCAGGGAATTCTTCAGCAAGATGTCCAAGAGTTCATGCCCTATGTTTTCCAAATCCTGGCACTTCTGCTGGAGCTTCGGACTGGGCAAGAAGTACCTGAACCTTACATGGC
Source organism: Psyttalia concolor (assembly GCA_030522845.1). Lineage (NCBI taxonomy): Eukaryota > Metazoa > Arthropoda > Insecta > Hymenoptera > Braconidae > Psyttalia > Psyttalia concolor. The sequence goes on along the minus strand of JAPYZM010000083.1, from coordinate 32,020 downwards.
TCTCTTCCCTTGTCTTCTGGCTCCAGTTTTGTTTGAGAGGCAGGGCAACATTCATCCTCTCAATCGACTGCTTCAGGCCTTTGTCAGTCATGGAGCACATCAGATTATTGCACAGGACAAGACCAGTGGACTACTTGGAGTCTTCCAAAAGCTAATTGCTTCGAAGGCCAATGATCACGAAGGCTTTCTACTGATGCAAACGATTATTGAGAATTTTCCTCCCAACATTCTGGAGCCCTTTATGAAACAAATATTTGTTTTGCTGTTTCAAAGGCTTTCTTCTACCAAGACCACGAAATTTGTCAAAGGGCTTATTGTCTTCTTTGCGTATTACATTATTAGGTATGGAGCTTCGACTCTGATCACCATTATCGATCAGATCCAAGCGCAGATGTTTGGCATGGTCCTGGAGAGAATCATCATCGCAGATTTGCAGAAAGTTTCTGGGGAGATTGAAAGGAAAGTTGCTGCTGTGGGAATGTCCAATCTACTTATTGATTGTCCGGCCATGGTTGAGAATCCTTATAACGTGTTTTATCCAAAACTTTTGGCTACCCTGGTGGAGTTCTTTGAGCTTCCTCAGGATGAGACTTCTTTGCCTGAGGATATGCTCATGCCGGAAATCGAGGATAATCCTGGATATCAGGCGGCCTATAGCCAGCTCATCTGTGCCAGAAATCCTAAGAAAGATCCACTCGAAGGTAAGGGATTTTTTTTTCATTCGTACTCTGACAATCAACGATTTCTATAAAAAAAAATTGTGTCAATAACTGGAGCGGTTTAGTAAAAAAATCCAAATGATTTTCATAAGCCCTGAAAATTTTATATAATCCTGAAACTTTCTAAGGATGTTTTTACATACATTCCCATTCGACTTCCATTTTATATGTAGACTTTTCATAAAATGATTTGATTTATGCATCAAAATATAACTTTTTTTGCTTGCACTATTGTTATTATTATTCATTAATTCGTAAGGTTTTGTTATTATAAACGAACAGTAAAATATTACCAAAAGAATACACTTTAATATTCATGGAGGAAAAAACAAGCCGAATAATTCAAGTTTGAGGCTTTGTTTAAATGTTATTTTAGTCGAATCTAATCTAATACTTGAAATAAAAAATCACAAACTTTTAGAACGTTAAAATGCCTTCGAAACTTGTACTCCTCGAAGAAAGTCTCTCAATTTTCATTGATTTTGAAATTTTGACAGCTGTTGGCGATGTTCGATTACATCTTGCCCAAGGACTTGGTCGACTACCGCCAGGTCAACTTCCAGGACTCCTCGGACAAATTCCAGAGCCTAATGCTAATCACCTGAGAACTTACTTACAAACTGCTGGTATAAGTGTTGCATAATACGCAATTAACGTTCGTCAAAAATTGAAATTACATTTAATGTCACGTAAATTCAATAATATCGAACTGAATAAGCTGTAATCGATGAAACAGAGAAAATTGAAAATAATCAAGAAACTCAGTGTGAAGTTTGGCCGAGTATTTTTTTAATGCTGAAAATCGTTGATTTTACATAATGGTTAAGTAAATAATTTTTTCTTGCATTGCTCCCCATACATTGTTATAATGCTGAGCATTAGGGGAACTTTGTAATGTGTAGAAATCAATTTTTGAGGAGAAAGAGCTAATGATTTTAATACGAAATTTTGTCGATAAAGAAACATAGTCGTCAGTTCCTTGGCATGATCACTCTCTGTACAATAACGAAATAAAGTTGATGAAATTTTGATAATGGAAAGTCTTTGATTTTTGCCCTCATCATGTAGTGTTGGCGCTATTGTCAAGAATTTTCAAGTGTTGAATCAGCAGAAAATGAAAAGGTATGTTACTTCAATGGCGCGTGAGAGAGGCGACGTTATATTGGTGACAGGTAAATAATTCCAGTTTTGGACAAAAAATTGCATTTATACAGGAAATTATTTTACTTCAGGTAAAATCAGTAAACGCATACGGGAGAAAATATGTGTTGTCCTCAGGTTCACCAAAATTGTAATTTTATTCATGATAATTCTAATGTACTATGAGAATATTATTGCTTTTCCCAATGAATTCGACAGGTGCCAGTGGTTTTTTGGGGGCGCACGTCTTTAAACAGCTGCAACGAGATCCGACAGTGTCAGAACTTCGAGGATTGGATAAAGTTCCTCTCGAAAATGATTCAATCTTTGGATGCAGCAAAATTGAACATTCTTCCACGATTAAATTTTTCGTCAACGATTTATTGGATTTTGAGAATTGTCGCGAAGCTTTCACGAATGTTGACGCTGTGATTCATTGCGCTGGATTAGTGTCCTATGATTTCCCCGCGAATTACTTAGCATTGCAAAGAAATAATGTGGAGGGTATGTGATAGCTTTCCTTAAAACAATTATTTTAGGTCATCTGAATGGATTTCATACCTTGCATTTTTTCAATAGGAAACACTTATAGTATATTTCACCACAAGGGTGGTAAAATAAAGGAGTCCTGTCCACGTGCCAAATAACCACCCGAGTCGAAGGCGAGGGTGGTTAGCACGTGGACAAGGGTCCTTTATTTTACCCCCCGAGGGTAGAATGCCATTTTCCTTTTCCGTTGGGTGGGGAGAGGCTACTTTCTGCCCGCTCCGCGCGGCGGTAAGAAAAAAAATTTTCTATGTAAATTTCCGGTATATCTATCAGAAATTCTATCGACTGAACATTATGATGAAATTTTAAAGGATTTCCCCACAAAAAATTCGATTTTCACGAAATTATTGATATATTCTACAATGTTTAATTAACTGCGAATTCAAGTGAGTTAAATTATTATCCTCTTACTAAAAAACAATTTGTAACTCAACTCACTCTTGGAGTGGAAATGTGGAATTGTATGCTTTTATCTCAGTCAATCGATTTTGATGTCATTATTTTTAAAATTACAAATGAATCATTCGCAAAATTGTATTTTTTTTTATAACAAAGTAGTAAAACGAATGGGGTAACGTCGGAAATTAATGGCTGTTCAATACCTGAAAAGCTAAAAAGTATAAAAGTAGTGTAATGGAAAGTTCTTTTGGTTTTATTTAAATCCAGAGCCCCTCTGATTCCAAAATTCTATTCTTTCAGTTACAGAAAATGTTGTCAAGCTATGCATTGAACAGAACGTGCAACATTTGATCCATTGTAGTACTACAGAAGTTACACTAAAATCATATATCAAAGGTGGAATAGTAGCAATGGTTATTTATGAAAAAGAATCGAAGCTAGGAACTCCAGACGATGAAAATAGATTGATGATGGGAGCGTATGCTGTGTCGAAATTAAGAGCTGAAAAGATTGTCTTGAAAGCCAATGGGAAACTTCTTCAAAATGGTACAGATCTTTAATTCACTGGTCAACGATTTTTTATTTAAATTACCAAGAAACACTGATATTGATAGTCGCAACTAATTATGAACCAAATAGAGGCTGACCTCTTGGCGGTTCGGGCGAGCCGAAATCAGAATTAGAATTACTCAATTAACTAGAAAAACTAACTCTCAATTTAAGCCAATAGTTTGGAGTTGAGAGAACGTATGGTGTCCCTCGTGAAGTTTTGTTTAGTTTTTGATGAATCAATCGGCTCGACTAATACCTTTCTTACGGATTGATACATTCGATGAATTGTTGTTAGACAATAGAAATAAAGAAATAATCACTAAAATGAATTTTATTTTTACGAATTTAAAATGTATAATTAAACTAAATCCATTTCCTACAGAATTGATAAATTGATTGACGTCCATGGATGATTTCTTTCATTTCAGGTATTGAAAAATTAAACACAGTCTCCATAAGACCGACAGTTCTTTACGGAGAAGGAGACACGAAAATCATTTCTAGAGTTTTACAATACGGAAAATTACGAGGAAATACTTTGCCCAGAGTGGCTGGAAAGGGTGGCAAGCAACAAATGACATACGTAGGTGAGAAAATAGAAATATTATTCAAATTGTTCAATTACGAATTTTCTTCAATTCATTACTTTTAGGTAATGCAGCTTGGGGATTAATTTGTGCTAAGAATACGCTTCGTGATCGACCGGAGTCCATTGCAGGCCTTCCAATCACAATAACTGATGACAATGAAGTGAATGACATTACCAGATTCTGCGAAAGAATCACTAAAGACAGTGACTGCTACATCAAAAGATCATCCTGGTGCATTCCCCTTCCTATTTCTTACTTGATTGCCCTCCTGGTTGAATTAATCATGAGTATTAGTAGCAGGTTTATCTGGAAGTTGCCAGTGTCACCAACCAGTTTGATTGCATATGTGGGATCTGTATTTGTATATGATCGATCCAGGGCATCAATTCATTTGGACTATTCTCCTATCTACTCTCCCGATAATTCAATGACATTATCCCGAAAATATTATCAATCAGTTTTGACCCATAAAAAATAATCACTCAACTGTATGGAATTTATTATGACCATGAACACTTAAGAATATTTAAGAAAATAATAATTTATAATCATTTTGAGTGATATTACGTTCTATAGTTTTTTAAACTGACGTTTTAAAAGTATTACACGTTGATTAACAATTGAGAGGTTTTCAAATTTATTTCTCAAAGTGATATTTTGGAACAGATTAATTAAAACAAAATCATTTTTTTTCGCAATAATTGAGCTTAGAAAAACTTTAGAATATTTTTTGGAGAGGGATTATTTGAATGTTCAATGTTGGTTTGGTTTTTTTAATCAGAAGTCCACTATTTTTGACAATTTTCCTCTCTATTATTGGAATAATGCGATAGCATCTTCGAAAAATATTACAGAATTTTTCGAATGTTTAGAATGTGAATGAAGAAATAAATAAATTTGCAGATGGAAATGTATTTTTTTCATTATGAAATTGGAAGCAATTCTAATATATTGTCAATAAAATCAACGAAACGTGGAAAACACAAGTTTATTCAAATGGTTAGCTCGTCCTCCAGGGCCTTCACTTGGGCAATCATGTTTGCAATGCTCTTTCCCCTGAGAATAAAATCAATCATTAGAAATTTTTTCATTACAGTGGCAAGGAAAAACTAGAAATCATACATACATCTGTCCAATATTACTCTTGATAGCTTCTTCTTGCCTTGCACTAAGAATATAGGAATTCTTCTTCTCATCTTTTTTGAAAGCCTCCGTATGCCTCCTCTGTTGCTCGACTTTTTTCTTCAATTGCTCCAGACGAAAAACAAGGTCTTTCGATACTTTTTGCTTCAAATCTTTCAATTCTGTCGCATCAGCTCTCTCTGCAGTAGATAGTTCCTTGTAGTTCATTAGGCGTAATGCTTCTTCGGCTCTGATCAGAATTTATGGGGAAAAATACAAATTAATCATAATTAAATTTTATTTGGATTAATGGAAGTACAAGATGACGCGCCTAAAATGATCGAAAATCAGTATAATAAATGTATTGCACACCGGATTGTAGATGATTAATTTATATGATTTGTTGCTTACCTCTTAGCCAAATCTTCTTGTTTATCTTTAATATCCTCATAACGTTCAGCTAATTGTTCAGCTTTTATCTGCAGATCTCTCCTAGTTTCCATCAAATTTTCGAGCTCGTTCAGTTGATAATTCTTCAAATCTTTCAAGGTACGAACTTTTTTAGCGATTTCTGCTCGTACTTTATCGTGTTTCACAAAGTGATTTGTACGGAAAACATGAGTTGCTCGATACAAAAGCTGAAGCGTGTGAACGAGAGTATATTATAAAGTTTCCGAAAATCAAGTTGAAATTCTTGTTTAAGAATGATTACAAATTAAATGTTTTGAATTTTCAAAGTTATTTACCTCCAAATACTCTTTTCCTGAGAGTTTTGTGGTGCTCCCAAGTTTCGTAATTGGTTGAGATGCTGAGTCATGCTTCAAAAGATTTCTGATGTAAATATCGAAGGGCTCTCTAGTCACCTGAAATTCAAAACAACATACCATAAAGCACTTAGAAATCGAGAAACTGTCACCCTGTCGAGATGAAGACACTAAACTGCTACACCATGCCCAGCGCCCGTAATTTTTGTGCGAGCGAGATGTTCCTACGCGGTCACCCATCCAAGTACTAACTCAGATCAACGCTGCATAGCTTGGATGTCCGCCGGAGCAATACCTCGCTCGTCTAACCGTTACGGCCGGCTTTTCTTACAGAGTGTTTTAAATTCTTCAAATTGTGATCAGCAATCATGTATAGATAAACTATTTTGTAGACGCCTAGGAATGGAAAATCTTTTCTTGGAATCTTGAACTGAACATGGAAAAGTAAAAAAAAAATGTATGACAATTTTCTAACTGAGTTGATTGAGAATGTATCCAAAAATTAAGAGGTAATATACCTTTTTACTTTGACTGACTGCTGGCTCTAAGCGGTCAGTTTTCGGGAGGTAATCCGAGTCAACTATGGATAAGTCAACGACAACACCTGAATAAAGGAGGGCAATTAATACTGAACATGGTTGCTGGAGTAATCCGTATCCAAGGACGGGTGTGGCTTCTTCATTTCCTGAGTATTTAGTTCTTGTACAGAGTAAATACTGGATACTTGAGGGGAGCAGAGAACTGGGCAAACTGAGATCAGCACTTTCTGCAATGGGAAAAATAACAAATTATCAATAAGTCGAACAAAGAGCACAAGAAGTTTCGATTGAAGCTGTGTAATGAATGACTTCGATATGAAATTCACATTGATTTAAACTGAGACATTTTGAAACAGAGATTTTACTTTAAATATCAAGACTCTCAAGACTTTCAACATTTTTTCGTTTTTGTATCAACTCTAACTGGAAATGTCATCGCTTAATCGTGCTTGCCTTAAAAAAAAGTATTTTATAGGATTTTATTTATAATATAATATTATGATAGGTCTAGGGGTTTCAACTTTCGGTTTTGAGGCCTTTTGGCATCACTTCCAGGAAATTTTGAACCGTTTGGTGACTTTTAGAGCCCTTTTTTGAAATTTTTGGCCGAAAACTGCCGATTTCTTGAAAACTATCAGGCGTAGCGGCAAAATTCCAACGGATTTGGAAAGCTGAGGAAATTTGCGATCGATCAGGCCTCTTTCATTTCATTTTTAGGGATTTTTTCGATTTTCGCCTTTTTGATGTCTGGCCGCCTCTGATTTCTGCGATTTTCGCCTGGGTGAACACATTTTCTGCGATATCTCAAAAACTATTGCTCCGATCGTCACGGGGTTTGCGCCATTCGAAAGCTGAGCTCATTTGCCATCGATATAGGGTATTAAAAAAATTTTAGGATGATTTTTTCTCCCCTTTTTTATTAATTATACGATTTTCAGGAAAATTGAAAAAACAGCTCGATTAATCCGTTTAGAAACTTCGCGATAGCCTAAATCGATGGGAAATGAGCTCAGCTTTCGAATGGCACAAACCCCGTGACGATCGGAGCAATAGTTTTCAAGATATCGTCAAAAAACTGCGGACTTTGACGAAAATCGCGAAAATGGAAAGGGGGGTGCCTTTGAGATTTCGTCATTTCGACTTTTCGGGCCAGACAGATGACTGGCTAGCCATCTGGCCGTCCGGAGATGCCCGAATTCTGTTTTTTTTTTGGAAGAAGGCCAAATAGTAATTGCATTCTTAATAGAATTATTTTTCTTGGAAATTAAAACTAAAAATACCTTCGCTGGCATTGACATATTCTTCTAATTGAGTTATCATTGGTAGTGTTACCATGTGAATTCCTGCGTTGTGCGAGCAAAAATATCTGAAAAAGATGATAGGAATATTAAATTCTTTGCCATTTCTCTTTCATACTTGGGCGTGGAAATTTCATTTCCCCAATTTACCTCAATTTATTTCCCTTATCCCAGTGCAAATTGATAGGACATCTGTACTTGTTATCATTATCGGTGAACAAAAGTCCAAGCTCCATCTCTACCTCTTCAAAAACAAACAGCGCATCATCAGGTGTGTGTAGACTGTAAGTAGAACCATACTGGGACCAACTCTTTTCATCGTCACCCTCGCCGTCTGAGTCACGCATCAACAGTGCATGATAAAGTTTTCCAGTGGTTGTTGCAATAACAACCACAGGCGGAGTTGTTGGTATGCACATTATTGAACAGGAATCTACTCCATAGTTGTCGGCAACCGGTGGGTACATTGTTAATGCCCCCAGGACATTTGGTTTTGTTAAACTGAAGAGTCAAAATAGATTAGAAAAAATTATATTGGCAGAGTTGAATACAGGGAATATAGGGATGTTGTTGAGGCTGTTGCTTTGTGGTGAATCCAATCTGCATATTGGATTTACGTAATTTTGTTGCCGATAATGAGTAGACACTTGGAAATGTTGAAATTACGTACTTGCCAGAGAGAATATTGCCATGGACCATCAGAACATCACCAGCTCCGCGGAGCACTAGAATTGGCCATTGAATCTTTTGCCAATCGTCATTGCAGTGGTGATTATCATCTAATTTCACTGTTGGTGATGCGAAGTCAAAGTCAACTGCTGTCTCCCCAAGCGATTCAACATTTGCCATAATCTTTGTGGATGACAGCAGTGGTGTCGGGCCGACTTTCCAATTTCTAATCAATTTTGGCGTATCGCCCAGTTCACATTCATATAATCTTGAAGGAGAAAAAAAAGTAGAATGAAGAAACATCTCTGATAGATTAAATCCAGAGTTAACTCTTGGAATGGTTCCATATTTTCTGAATGAATCGCTGAAAAATCTAAAAAAATTTCTCAGAGAGTCGTCTCAGATCTTTTAATTCATCGTAGAAAATTTTTTTTGCAATACCTGCCCAAAAAGTTCACTTTTCGCTACCGGTTTTCGTGCGTAAAGTGGTACTTTTCCGCACAGTGTGCGTAAAAGTTAGAAATCGTGCGTAAAGCTTCGCGTTACGCACTCGAATTTCACTTTACACACGATCTTGACTTTTCCGCACTCCGCACACAAAAAAATCACTTTCCCCTCAAACCTCCCCTCAAAGCGAATTTTGGCAGCTATTGCAAAAAATTAGGTGTGCAACACGTGCGTATCGTCTTTTTCGCCTCGTGTGATTGCCTAGCACTCGTGCGAAAAAGTGCTACTTTACGCACTAGTCGCACAATATACTATATTCGTGGTTTTGGAAGGAAATTCAAGCAATCTACTTTCCAGTCGGAAGCTAGAGGAGGTTTATCCAAAATTATTTTGTAAATTCCTAGTGAACTTTTTCAAAATCGCTGAAGGTACGAAGATATGTCAATCTGTATCCGAATACTATTTTTATTATCATTACAGTTGGTCCAAAAAACAGTTACTTTACAAACACTCATAAAGTTCAAGAAAAGATAGAAAATAAATCACATTTAATGTTGAAAATAATATAAAACCCGATAAGAATTCTTATCGAGTCCTCATAGAAATTGCCGAATTTGCCCATAAAATGTTTTCATCGTGCTTGCATTATCTAACCGAGTAAAAAATCCGGAATACTTACTGAAATGTATTTTCCGACGTAAGCACGAGTAAATGTGAATTATTAGCCGAGCCCGGATGCCACCTAACTCTCCTAACTTCAGTAGAGGCCAACTGTGAAGTATATCCCGTCAAATTGTGATTCCTGCAACAACAAAAAAGAAATTCCTTTTTTTACAGTTGACAAAGATACTGGACGTTATTAATGTTCTCTCTGCGTCCAGTGATGAATGCACGTGTACGCGTCAGCCAACGCACCACCTACAATACATTATCTTCCCTCGACTGGGGGGGATAGACCTCTGTAGTGAGTAACTGAGTGCGAGAGGGGGTTCTTAATAATTGATAAAAATGTATGCACGCACATGGAGATACTTTTTTCAACGCTCTTTTTTCCACATCCCGACGTTGTAGGACATCAAAAACGGTCGAAAAAAGCATGGGGAACAAAGGGCGCACTCCCTGACAAAGCTTACTGCGATTTATTCGCACTTTTCCATAGACTAGCATGCCAACTGACTAGTGTAACGTCGTGAACACCTAAATTTTTCTTCCTTCTGCCATGAAATTTTTTCAAATCCATCAAAATTACTGCTTTCGGCCCGACAACCTTTTTCATATCTTCTTTTTTACTTTCACTGCCTATATTTTCCGGCATCCCAGAGGCTAAGGTTCAGGGGTTGAAAGGGGCGAGGGAAGAGGTGAAGGGGAACCAACAAAAATGGAAGAAAAAACCGGCAAGGAACAGCACCGGAAAGTCAAAACGATTCTAGGAGTCACGGAACATTTGCCACCGCCAAGTCATATTTCTAATTACTCCTATTTTTTTTACAGGTCTTCAGGAGTTTTTATTTCGTTAGGAAAATTCTGGACAAAGGGGAGAAGGAGATGCATTGCAATGGTCACCCCTTCCTCTCTCCCTCCACTCTCCTCCCACGTACTGGACCATGTTAATAATACGAATTCCCTCAGGGCTTGAATGGGCGGTACAAAGAACGAGTACAGTAAACTTTTTGTGCTTTTATAGAGTGAAGCCTCTTTGTACATTAGATATACACGAAATTGCAATTAAATAGGAACAAAAAATTATCATTCCAGGAGTTTCGTTTTTTGGGATAGTTTTTTTCTTTGACTTTCTCCAGTGAATTTTTTATCTCCTTTGAGGTAGTTCGAAGTAAATCAAGGGGTTGGGGGAGGTGATACATTCCATTAGGGATGTCTATAATTTGAGTTTCAAAATTGAAAAAATTTCAGAATTGCTCAATTATATTTTTTTTGCGGTGTAAAAATAAATTTAAAAAATCGTCATCTTGATGTATTAATTTTTGGTATAATGTATTTACTCTACAATTATAGAAGGGACTCAAAATGCTCTGAAAAATCAAGTTAATCTCAAATCTTTACATCTATCCGCCCCAATAGATCACTAGAGTGAGCCGTCACCTGTACTTTACATGCCATTCTTCCCTGTTAGAGATACACTTCAACTTTGTGTGACTTTGCTTCGTGACCGAACTTCCAAACTCGGTGTAAAACGAGAGTTTACCGAACAATCCTCGCACTCAGGCTCTTTACACTTTTGGAAGATTGTGGAAAGAAAGGGGTGGAGGGGATAGGGGTACTTAGGTAAGCACGAGACGACGTGATATTAAATTATTTTGAATATAATATATTATGTGGATGGTATAGAACAGGCCATAACGAGGAGCCATTATGATAATCCAGTGCCATAGATTACACTATAAAACTTCGTTAACCCGCCTGTATGTGACATAACGATCGATTTTTACGATCATTTAGCGAGGTATATTGAATCAGCGGGACAATAAAGTATTCCCTTTGAAAGAGCAGGAATAAATTGACTGATGGTGGAGAACAATGACTGCACCAGCAAAGTCTTTAATGAAGTAAAGAGTAAGTATTATAGTTTTTCATACAACAACAGAGAAATTGAGTTTGAGAGTTTTGGGATTACAAAGATATAATTCTTTTCTTTCACTTCAAAATCATTTGAATGGAAAAAAAATTAATTCAGCCGGATCTGTCCACTGTGAGGTGCTTGATTTTTTTATTTCTTGAATCCAAACTTCCTACAGAATCGGAAGGATCTATTGGAAAAGCGAAAATCAAGAAACTTGGAGAAAGAAAATAAAGGAAATGAGAAATCCCATTCACTTTGAAAAAGAGTACAAAAGGGGTGGAAATCCAGGGAGAGCCAGCGAGACGGAAGTTTGTGCCCTTTTACCGTGGCTTGTGCCTCCTCAGTTTGCCCATAAAATCGGGATGTTGCACAAAATATATATAACGAGGCAGAGCCTCGGTACCCAGCGTTGATATCCCGGATGGTCTTTGCGTCGTAATTCATGCACCAGGACGGTCTCACCTTCGCCTAACTAAGACCGTTAATTCTTAGACACTGTAGATGCTTTTTGGTGGGGTATATTTAATGACTCCACCCCTTCTCCGTTCCATGAATTTATTTCATAAATTTAATTGACGGTATTTCTCATTCAACTTTTATTTTGGTCTAAAGAAAATAAAATAGATGGAAATAAATAAATGAGACAAAAGAAGAGGAGGAAGACGGCGGTTATGCACAATTGCTGAACACGTACAACGGCAATTAAAAGAACCGACAGATGTCTCTTTTCGTCCCTGAGTTTTATTTCGTTAACCGAGAAAGAGCGAGAGAGAATGAGATAAAGGACGATGGGGGTGATGAGGGGTTGAGTGCACGCGTGTCGTGTATTTAAAATTTCTTCCTCTCGTAGAATAGGTTTGGATAGGGGGGAAGGAGTCTGTTGATTAAGGTAGGCGTCGCATTGCTACTAGTGTTGAGAATTTTTTTTAATGCACGTGTCTATTACCGTTGTACTTTTGCTAGTGTAGAAAACTCATTTTGAATTCGTACAAAACATGATAAATTAGCGATTATTTGATTTTGTTTCGTTTTGCGAATGGAAGCTTTGCAATCGATCGATTTTTTCAATTCAATTTCGATTTATTACTTCAGGCGTGCCTAAAAGTGCATTACAATGCATTAAAATTCCAAATTTTCTGACGATTCAGATGAAAATAACGTGACACATACGTACAATTTTTTACAAGCAATTGCGCTTGAGAATTATGCAAAAGATGCGCTATTTTAATTGAATATTTTACTTGTTTTTTGATTGCAAACCTTTAAAAATGATATCAAGTTATCCTAATTGAAAATGATCATTGCCGACTCATAAACAGTTACAAATGAACATCGACGTGATTATTTCAGGAATACACTTCTCGACAGCAAGAAACAAGAGATTTCAAGCGGTATAAATACCCTCCGGAAAAATAAACATCCAGCGATCCCATTTTTCAGCTGAAAAAAAATTGAACGATGGTGAAAGGGTTGAATAAAAAAGTAGAGAAGGGGCTGACCGGGCGAATGTATGAAATGTCGTTACAAGTAAACCCGGTGTGTGGCGGCCAGAGATTAGCTCTGGTTTATATCGGGATTACATATGTATAACCATTAGGTTAAATCATTTTTAAAAACGTGAGAGAGGGTGGCTAGGGATGGGGGATGCGTGCAGAAAGTGAAATACTCGCACGAACTTTCTGTTTGTCCATCGGATTCAATCTCTTTTTTGCCATTTTTTGTTTCAGTCACATCGTTCTTTATTTTCTCCACATTGGAGTTATCGTAAATTTTTTTTGGGGGAGTAAAAAATATTACCAAATTTTTCAGGTGTTTGTTGATGGCCGGAAATTATGATCTGATTCGGGAAATATTGATGACGCCAGAATAAAAAATTCTATCTTTTTTTCTCGTGAGAATTTATGCCTTTTATGTAATTAAAAAAAAACTTATCGAAATTTGGTGATTGCATCGCAGAAATTTTCCATAAAATAACTATGGAATAATGATAATAATATAAATAAAATAAAAATAAATAAGACAACCTCAAAGTCCTAGGACGAGAAGAGCTCCTTTCGCAGTCTCTCTCCCCACATAAGCAAAAAAAAAAAGTGAGCACTCGAATTATTCATAAACGTAGGCTGGCTTGGAAGTGGGATTTCGTTTTGGCTGTGTTGGTATTCCACATCCCCTCCCACTACCCCGTGAAAATACCCAGCTCCTGAATTCTACCGAATGTTACGTGGATGATAAAGATAGGGACGTTTCTCGCATAATAAACACATAACGGTAATCCTTAAAACAATAATTAGCTCCAGGCAGGAGGAAGAGAGACCAGTGCCATCATCCTTCTCCACCCCCTCCTACACTGCTACCTTTCGGATGTACCCGGGGTGGGAAAAGACCCGCTGTACTCCCCCCCCCCGCATCACCATTTCTCGCTCGTTCCTCCCGTCGTTTTCTCACGCCGAGAGAGATTCAGAGTTCGCAAATTCATTGTCGAATTAATCAGGAGCTGTGGTAGTACTTCTGTAGCTGAATGTGAGCAGTGAAAATCTACACTGCACTACAACTCACTTCTGCACATCTAGAAAAATAGATAAGCTACGGAGATTTGGGCCCAAGGGCCCAAGGACCGTGGTCGCATCTTCGAAGACTTGACTGGAGGGCCCACGTGGCGGTTACCGGTGGATAAAAGGATTCATCAAGTGGCAAGTCGTTATTCTTCGTCACGAGATTTCCTTCGCGGATCATTTCACTAAATTTGTAGTTTGCGGATTAACCAATTAAATTCATGATTTTATTCGTGAATTAACTGATTAAATTCGCAGTGTGATTCGCAATTTTGCCATAAAGAATGGCTGCACTTAATAAAAGGTAACCAGGCAATAATTTGATAGAAAAATTTCTCACTGCGGAACATTTTCTATTTTTTTTTCTATCATCCCCTAAATTTTTCAACTCATCTAAAACACTATTGACACCGTACAACTTTTAACACCTAGTCCACCTAGAGATCAACTTGATGAATTTTCCAAGCCACGAAAATTCAAGGAAATTGCTCCTGACTATTCATTAATGAAAGTTAATCGTGAGTTGGTTCGTTATCAAACCAGCCAAGTGTACGTGTGTAGATGAATGGATAACCAGTACTGGGTCCAGGCGCCAAAAGCTAATCAGCTTTTTGGAAACCCCCTGACGTGGTCTGTACGCCAGTTGCGAGAGCGTCGCAGGGGATTACCAAGTCGTCTTTATTCAACTCGTAAAACAGACGCAGTTTCGGTTGCCGCAAAGAATTAGAGTGCTACCAAATAGAAGAGCGACTATTTCCAGTGGTGGGAGGCAACGGGGAGAGGAGGGGGAGGGGGAGGGGGGTGGCTAGTAGTCATCCCCCACGGATCCAATGGAGAGGGAGTGTAGGTTGGTGGTAATAGTTTTAATCCGGTGTCTTGAAGTCAGGATTTGGGCAATGCCTCGGTGCAGTTAGTGGCTCTTTCGGTAAAGTGGACGACGAGGGAGGGAGAGGGAGAGGGATGGGGGAATGGGGGAAAAGCCACTTCGCGGTCTGATATCATAAGCCGAATAATCGCTATTATTGCCGCCATTTGGTTAATCCGAGGAATCTCAACGCTTGGAATCTTCGCATTTGCCATTGCTGGCCCGGTTTTGTGTTTGCAGCTTTTTCAAGAGATTTTCAGGGGTGCAATGGAAATGTTTATTTTATGAATTTTTGGGATTTAGGTATTGGAGCCGGATACCTGGATTATTCATAAATAAGACAAGAGAATTGGTGGTAAAAATTTAAGCAATCGAGTGTGGCTCAAATTATACCGAATTACGAAAAAGGTTGAAGATTGAAGAGAGAAAGTTGAAGAAAAATTGTAAGATTGGTAGAGCTGTTACGAGTCATGCAAATTTAAATATGAGGTTTTTCGATATCATTCCAAGAGTACACAAATCGGTGAAATTAAATCTCTAGTTCGTTCCTTTTCTAATTTAGGGATACCTAGTGTTGAATGTCGGGGTGAATTACAAGACGCTGGCCAGTCACAAAATATCTGTGTGGCGGTCTCTATACATGCCCTTCCTTCTTCGTACATATTACACTGCACACTGAGAAAAACCACAACGAAGAAGCGCAAGAGGGTAGGAGGGTAGGAGGGTTTAGACATTAAATCCCTGAGATTCGTTTTAATGACCACAACTTGCTTACAAACTGGTCGACCCAACGCTACATTTCTCTGTGTACATGATGACGCTCTTCCGAGTGTACTGTATGCATTAGAATTGTGTATACAGTGGGTGAGAAGAAAACTGTGAAGAAAATTTAAGGAAGGGGGCAGGATGTAGAAGCGCAAGCAAGACACTTAATAATGGCAGAAAGTTTTTTGGTAACATTCAAAAAGCAACACGTTCACAACTTTTCTTGCATAAATCCTTTTTGCTGGCGTCTGAGTAAGATTTCAAGCTTAATTCTTGCACATTTCAGTTCTCGGATAATTCAGTGGGTGGAAAGTTTTATTTTATGGGTTTGAGGACATAGTTATGATTTAATGAACTCTGAAGTTATATTAAAATCGAGTTCACAGGGAGAACTGAAGGCGATGGAATCATTATCTATATTAATTCCGGGAACCATCAACTTGTTGGTGCACTTTTTCTTTTATTCTGCCAGTCCATTTAAAACATATTGTCTTCGTGAAATAATTTTTTATCAACCTCATCATTTATCAATACCGAGCACTTTTTATTTTGCTGTATAAGGAGGAAAAAATTGAAAATTCTTTGACTAGAAATACACGGTTTTTCGTCTTCGAAATTACATTATTCCGTAGGGAAATTATCCTTATAAAATTCTTAAAGAACAGAACAATTGTGAAATTTTTATTTATGCAAATGAATTGAGAAATTCGTATCGGTCTGACGTTTAAAATTTCGACCGAATTTTCACCGAATTTGAAGCGGAATATTAAATTCGATGATTATTTGTCCGTTTAAATAAATCAAACGGTAAATTTGATTCGTTAGATGCCTCGATTACTATTCTCACACAGTGATTTTCACTTTTATATTCTCTTCGGGTAACACGAAGACCGAAACGATTGAATTTGAGCAGGATTAAATTTAGTGGGATTTTTTTGAATTCGTGGGACTTTGTTTTATGCCCTCATTTGTATATAGAGGTGTTAAATTGTTCGAATTTTACCATGAACTCGAAGGGGTGAACTTAAACGATAACGTTTATCTCTGATATACCAAATATCTCTTAATTGCCCCTGCGTTATAATCACCCTCTAAGATTTGGATGACTATGACTCGTTTTGTATGGCTCCAAGTGTCTAAAGGGTTGTGTAAAATGGTGCCTATACTCCTCGAATCGCATTAGCTTTTAAGTGTGTGGCATGTGTTGTTGATGAGGCGGTTAGTATTCAACGTTTGCACTTTCTAACTTCCAACTTTTGAACGCTGGAATTACATTCACGGACTGATAATCGTATTAATTACTAGAGTTTTGGAATTAAAAAAATCTAAACATCGGCTGAGAGATTCAGTGAGTGCAAAAATTAGAGGGTATTGACATCTGGAGTAGTGCTAAAAAAATTAATGAGAATAATATACTTACACGCAGGAAATGTCTTTTTTACCACCTTGGAAGGCATTGTCTTTGCCCCATCTCCTTGGCAATTCGACTACGACTATTCCAAGATTTCCCCAGAGGGCAAGTTGAGTTGCAGTCTCGTTGATCAGCAAATTCGTGATTTCGAATATTGGTGGATCCGTTGGCTTCAATGTCTGTAATGAGAAACAATAAACTTAGTACGAAGAGACAGTTTTGTATGTGAGTCAAGAGGAATTCTTTTCAGTGCTTGTTTCACTGAGATCAAAGCTTTGTACAACTTCGCTCTTAGCTGTTGTACCATTAGAAGAAGTGTTGACAAACTAGACGCGTCAGTGCGAATTTGGCTAAATTCCTTTAGCTTCTGTGAATAATGTCCTCTAGCTCATCAAGTCACTAGTGTAGCATCATTCGCTCACAATACCTTTATCTGTATGCTTTTAAAATGCAATTAGAGCTTATATAATTATACTTCCTGTACTTGTTTTGTACGGTATTGCCTCCTGCGATGGGGCATTGTATCCTACACGCAGTAATAAATAGTAATAATAACAGCATGTGAATTAACGTTTATAGGACACGAAAAAAGTTGATCTTGACTGGTCTGGCCCCTTACTCTTCCTCGGTACATTTAAAATTCTATATATTAAAAAAATTGTTGAGGCTTGCGGGGTAATCGGGGCAGTAGCACTTACTGGGACATGCACGGCAAACATATAAATTCTTAAAATGTTAAAAATGCTCAACCATCATTAAGCCTCCTCCAGAACCCCCCATAAACTCCTCTTAATACTCGC
Source organism: Psyttalia concolor (assembly GCA_030522845.1). Lineage (NCBI taxonomy): Eukaryota > Metazoa > Arthropoda > Insecta > Hymenoptera > Braconidae > Psyttalia > Psyttalia concolor. Next base: position 14,261 of record JAPYZM010000083.1, on the reverse strand, counting down.
ATCTCCTCCAAACGAAGCAGATGAACGTCACAGTGCCCAGGAAAACATTTATTAACCACTCTCCCCTTTTATCAACTCCACTTCTTGCAGTACCATCCCCTCTTCCAAGCCCTCCGCAGTACTCGCTGGAGTGACTCTCTCGCTACAGAGCTCCTGGGTATGTCGGAGCAGAAGAAAAAAGACGTCACATTGTCGACGCCTTATTAATCCAGAGGCGTGGAGTGGGATTTGAGGGTGGAGCTTTGAAGAAATTAAAAGAACAGAGAGTGTATAATGTGAATACATCCATTCTCAGCCTTCTTTTTACATCTTTTTCTCTTTACTCCGCTGAAGACATCCCCAAGGAAGGACCATTACCATTTGCCCCCTTCCCTCACCTCGTAAGTAGACAGATAGACATCTTGCGCCTTGTCATATTATTTTTACTCCCGAATGAATGCTTTGTAATCGGTCGATTTTTCAATTCTCTCGTTTTGCGCGCAGATTACTTACTATTTTGGGATACATCGAAATATATTCTGGAATTTTTTAATTACTTTTTCCTCACGCTGTGTCGGAAAAGGAACTTTTCAGTCACTCTCCATTTCGCCTCGAGTGACTAAAAAGTACTTTTTCGACACATTGAAATGAAATAGTATATTTCGTAACAAGTGAAAAAAAATGGTTTTTGGCGAGTGGGAGGTCAACGAGTCAAAAACCACTTTTTTCCCGTGTTACGAACAATATTTTTCATCTCAATATGTTGAAAAGTTACTTTTCCGACACAGCGTGATAAAAAATTATGTTCGTAACTCGTGAAAAAAGTTTTTTTTTTTCACTTGTTACGAAAGATACTATTCTCACACGAATTGTAGGTAACTCGAGCGCAATATTTCAGGGCGCCAAACTATTTTATTTTTTAAATATCAAGTTGGTAAGAAATAAAAAATTATTAGATGTTTCTCATCTTTCAAGTCCCTCAATATTAAATATTCAGTGTGACGAATCGAGGATAATGACTGCTTCAAATATTGCATTCTGCTTAGCCAAAATCTGATAACCCGTTAAATACCACTGGTGATTAAAAATTAATCCGAGATTTTGAAGCACTAATCGTGTTACTACTGATAAATCTTCACGAGAATGTTAATGGCATTATTGAAAACTTCAGATTGACCCACTTAGTCCTTTTTTTGGAATAGAAAAATTTAAGTAAAAAATGTTGCTCTCATAAAATGACATATCCACTGGTGGTTCCATTCAAAAACTTATTAATAAAATTGGTAGAAATAAAAAACGATTTAATTAATTAAGTACATGAAACAACAATTACATCCGTCGTGTGATTAGACCTGGTCTAAACTGATATTGTTCTAAAATTTATTTCTAATGAGATGTTCATTTAAGAGGTAACCCGTGTAAATCAATTTGAATTTTGTGCCTGTGATAACGCCATCTGTTGTTTCCAGCTATCGATTTTGTACCTCGAATTTCCGTGCGATAAGTTTGCGCGCATTTTTCGGCCAGCTATGACATAATGAACAACGAAGCGAAGAGTTGTTACATATGCAACGATGAAGATAAAAATTCCGCTATTTTTTTACCTAATAATACACCGGTTTTTGTAGGGCGCAATGTTGATACTAAAATCACGGACACGAAGTGCTCGAGGAATCAAGGTTAGTGTGGAGCATGGATTGAGTTGTGACATTCATAACCTAAATCTTTCGGTGACATAAGAGTATTTATGGTAAATAACAGGTGACAATACGTGAGACTGTTCAAATTTTGTTGCTATATTTCGATATGAATCCTCGTATTTTTATCGCTATCTTGGGTTTTCTGAGCTACAGAGGTGATTATGCTGTTTACCAGTGATGGAGCTCGTTTTAAAATATCAAATAGTATTCAACAATTAAGAGAATACTTTGTTATTCTCGAACGAAATTTTTATGAGTTTCTGACCATTTATATTGAACATTTTATTCCATTTGTGATGAAGTGTTTTATCGAAAATTCTTCAACTTGATAAATATTTCAAGAGGAAAGGATCGCTCCTGTGAACCGACAATATCAAGCAACAGTTATTATTTTCTTCTAATTGAAAAAAGTGGTCTCACGTTTAACTCTACATTTACCAAAAACGAGTGTGTAGAAATTATCTGCCATCAGGAAAATAAGAACAAAAAATTGTTAACAAAATTGAAACTTACTTTTGATTCTTCAGAAGTTTTTTATTTTTATTTTTCATTTTTATCCTAAAAATGGATGAAAAAAGCCAATTTGGCTATAGAGAAAGTCTTATTTTTTTGTTGAATTATTTAATGTCGTTGAATTTTATTGAAGTCATTATATTGTTATTGTTTTCATTGTAAACTGTACCTTTTACTCATTGGAAATGGAAAAATCAATCAATTTTGTCTCATTCTATCAGATATTTCCCCTGTTGCGAAACTCAATTTTGTTTCTCAAATTTACTTCTACGTGGCAGCTATTAGTCCTTATACCGAAATTTTCTTTTTACTTTATTAGTTCGTTTGTGTGCAAGTTATGCAGATAAATGTGTAACGGTGTGCCAAACTGGTGCTCGACCATCTGGCTTCAACGGCTGCAAGACAAAAAAAGATGAAAAATATTTGGGAAAACATGGGGATATTCTCCAAATACTTCATGGAAAATATCCTTACAGGATTGAATTCAACCCTCCTCCTTCTGATAATCGGAGAGAAACAGTAAATCCTAAGAAACGCTCCTGCATTGATTCAGAGAGTGAGAGTCAAGAATTCAAAGCAAGTAAGAAGCCCAGAGCTAATTATCACGGAACTAAAATGTCTAGGGAAGAGGTCAATGACACTGATGATGATGTCGATGAAGAGACTTCACGGAAGATCCTTGAAAAAGTGAGAACGAGACGCGAGAGTCCAACGCCAGGTGGATCCAAGACTGATGGCATTGATTACGGATTATCCAGTAAAATTCATAAAGAGACGTGGGAGGACATCGACAAACAAGCTTTGATGATTTTTACAGCTGATGGGGTGCAATCTAGATCGAAAATTGCAGCGTACGACATGGATGGGACTCTAATAACCACGCAATCAGGACTGGTATTTCCCAGGGATCTCAATGACTGGAAAATTCTGTTTCCAGTGATACCTGGAAAGTTGAAGGAGCTGCATGCTGATGGGTACAAAATTGTTATTTTCACGAATCAGGGAGGACTGGGGTTGGGCAAATCGAAGCCTAATGATTTCAAACAGAAGATAGAGAGAGTTGTTAAAAGACTGGGAATCCCTGTTCAGGTGATTATTATTTGTTAGTTAAAAGTCGTGGGATTCGATATTTTACTTAAAATGTCAAAATTAACATTTCTGAGATGTTTCGTCAATTAAAAAAAAGTTTGAGAGAAGCTTGAGATGTTTGTTTATTTTATAAATATCTTTTTATCGTTTGACTTCCGATGCTGTACGTTTATACAAGAAAAAAAATATAAGTAAATTCTTCTCTACATTACGAAAAATTTATTGAACTGATCGAATGATTGTTTTTGCTTCAGGTATTCATTGCAACTGCAAGAGACTCTTATAGGAAGCCAGTGACTGGAATGTGGGACAGACTTGGTAAATTCGTGAGTAAAATAATATCTTTACAGGTGTTGAATCCGCAGCGATAGGTTGAAATAAAATTGAGCTTTCACGAATATTTTGAATAAACGTTTTACCATCTTCATTCTATTCATTCTATTTAACTATTTTTTCTACTGAACTATTGATGAACCGTTCAACAATTATTCATTGATTAAACTGACAGAATTATTGATTTAAAATATCTTTTGTCAATTGTTTCCAAATATACTCATTAGTGAGAAAACTTCATGATTACAACTCCCAAAATGATTAGAGTAGTTGATTTGTTTGATTCCGAGTCATTTTTTTTTATTTCAGAATAATGATGACGTACCCATTGATAAAAACGAATCTTTCTTCGTTGGAGATGCGGCAGGAAGACCAAAAGACTGGGCTCCAAAGAAGAAAAAAGATCATTCTTTGGCTGACAGACTATTCGCCTTAAATGTTGGAGTCAAGTTTTATACACCTGAGGAACATTTCCTGGGACAAAAACCAGTGCAGCATAATCTGCCAGTGTTTGACCCAAAAGCATTGGACGATGGTATTGATATCTGTGATCCACCAGGAGCACAATTGTCCTCGAAAAAGCAAGAAGTTGGTATAGAAATATGCAAATAATTCGTCTCATTCATAACGAATTTAAGAATCGATTTCCTTTTTTTTTTTTTTGAGGTGATTCTCATGGTTGGTGCACCAGGAACTGGAAAAACCCACGTAGCGCGGAATTATCTGAAGGATTATCACTACATAAATCGCGATAAGTTAGGAAATTGGCAGAAGTGTGTAGCAGAAATGGAGAAAGCTTTATCTCAAGGTAAAAGTGTAGTTATTGACAATACCAATCCAGATCCACCATCAAGAGAAAGGTTTCTTGATGCTGCTAAATCGAAAAACATTCCAGTCAGATGTTTTGTAATGAAGACTCCCATCGAACATGCGAAACACAACAACAGAGTGAGAATGATTTTGTGTTTATTCTTTCAAAAATTGAATTTTTAATATAATTGGAATGGAATTTTAAATGTCCTGCTCTTTGGGTTTTCAGTTCAGAGAATTAACTGATCCGAGTCACATGGTCGTCAGTGAAATTATTATAAATTCATATGTGTAAGTACATTGTTTATTCAATTATTTCAAGTTTTTTCTAACTCACCAACGAATCGGGGGCACAAGGTGGCTGGTAATTTAATTCCCTTGACATTAAGCAATGAAATTGAATGTAAGGAAGGATACGATGATAAAGGATTGTTTCGAAAAAAAGCACTTGATTATCTGAACAATTGATATGTGTCCAACTAGTGGTACCCACTCCACCCTGGTCTGGCGTTGCACCAGATTTATCAAGTTATTGCTGCTCCTGTGTCTCCGACTTCTCTCCGTACTATCTCTCTACACGTATGTGAAACCTTACAGAAAGAACTTCGTGGAGCCCAGCATGGATGAGGGATTCTCAGAAATTGTTAAAATCAATTTCGTACCAAAATTCCAGACGGACAAGGAACGAGAGCTTTATACAATGTATCTTCTTGAAAAATAATGTTGAACATTGAGTATATTCATTTTATAAATCGTTTGTACTTATTTGCTTAATAAAATTGATAAATTTTTAACGATTCGAATTTATTGCAAGTTTGTATTTTGATTGTTTTCCAGGATAATGGTCGATTTCTCATGATTTTTCTCCATTAAAAAAATCGGAGCTAGAAGCGAACTTAACAATTTCATTTAATTGTTAGTCTATATTTAAAATCCTATAGTTCTTCCAAAATGGAATAATTAAATTGATCAACCATATTGAGAAAACTACGTGAGATTGTGTATGAAATATCCATTCCTGTCTAATACCGTCATTATTATTACAATAATTGTTATTGAAAATATACGAGGAAAGATTATAGTGCAACATTATCACCTCCACGGGAGAAAAAAATTCGTAAAAAATATTACCAAGTGCAGACCTCCCCGCCTAGTCTCCCTAATCTTCCAAAATTGTAAAGCTTTCGTTAGAGACTTGAAAAAAGTAATATGAGTTCTGTTAATCCTCACCTCGTTCAGTATTAAATTACCTAATCATAATATTTCCTAACTACCATCAACAAACAGACGTCTTGACTCCTCAGTATCATGATCCCCGTAAGGAATTACGAAACTTTTCACCCTAATATCTACACATTACAATGACAAACCCCCTAGAACACTGTACAAATAAATGCAAAGCAAACGTTCCATCCGGACATTTTACTCTGATATATACTCCTGCATTTGTCCATATTAAGGAACCAACGTTAAATCCTGGTGTGCTTTTATGCATTATCATTGTCATCTCAGAGTACCACGGACAGGTTCTCGGGTTGCGTGTGGATATGGTAAACGAAAGGATACACGTAAAACAAGCACAACGACGTTATTATTAGTCAACCTTACGACCCGCATTCCAACGTGACAAACAAGTGGTGTATGTAGACTGGTACAAGATGAGTCACAAGGTGTCAGTTACAATTTATCAAACTTTTACACTGTTAAAACCACCCGGTGATATTGTACAATCTATCAGTAGGGGAGAGAAGCCCTGTGTTGTATGCAAAGTTTTTGAGTAGATAGTATACGTAGGATTTTGGCTAATGAGGTTGATAAAGCGTGAGGGAAAGACTGAAATAGTTTGTTATTAACATATGGAAGGTTTTAGGGCTCGTCTGGAGTCCATGGATACGAAAGAATTAAGCAAAACGTGGGCATTCTTCAATTTGTCGTGCAATTGGTAAATTATGTCAGTAATATTACTACTACTACTACTACTAATATTATTTACTAAGAATAAAAGTGCTAAATTCGTTCTCTAGTGATCCTTCCACCTGACAAATAAACTATTCATCCAAATCAAATAAATAATTCTCCTATTCACGAACTAATGAAAAGAAAACCCTCGCCAAATAATTCTCCGATTTATCATCCCCCCTACGAAATCAAACGCTTGAAAAGCAATTACCCAACGAAAAAGTGGCCCCCGACTACTCCCGATCTGCAAAAATCCCCTGTTGACTATAGTTGAAAATTCGCAAAATTTATTTTTATTCCAAGTCAATTTTATTTCGCTCACTGAGGCCGTAAATTGTATCGTATGGATACACATTCAGACACCTGGTATGCAGTTTTATCCGTATGGGGAGTGAGGGGGGTTTAACCATTGTAGAGAGAAGCCAGCGAGTATGGATGCAGCTAAAATGTTGTTATATAGGTGTAGGTGTGTATGAAAGGGGATGAGTGTGGGATGTAAATTTGCATTGAACGAAATGAGGCGCTATGGGGCATTCCAGTCCGAAGTTAATAGCTTCCCAACGATTAACTGTATCCTCTACCACCCCCACATGGCCCCCTCTCCTCCTCACCCTCGAAAACTCCATGCCCTCTCTTTCGACCACGTCGCACGCGTTCCCGAAAACCCGTAACGCCTCTATACCCACACCACCGGGGTTACCCAAGCTATCCCTACTAATAATGTATGTCCCCGGGAAAGGTCGGAAAATAACTGACTTGGCTCAGGCAATTTCCCTACTATCCACTTGTTTTCATCAAATAAAATTGGTTTAAACCCAGCCATTGAAGAATTAAAATAAATTAAAAGTTGAGTAATTTTTTTTGGTTTGCAAATTTTTTTATACACCCTAAATTCTCAACTTCGATAAATGTTTTTGGCAAGTGGTATTCGGTGTCTATTTTGGAATCCTGGTAGCCAATAGTTTCCAAGTGAAAGGGGATGCCAAGGGTTATGGAGCATAATTTAGTGGACAGTTTGATATACAAACAATCTTTAATGAAATTCTTGGTGTTCATTAATAACGCATTACAGCCTCTTGTCGTTGTGGCGCTTTAGGTTCTTCGGGTAAACTAGTATTTTGGAAGGGTCGGGGTCTGATACTTCTAGAGACATTCAATGGTGAGGATCATGGTAGAACAAGCAGAATGCTTCAATAAATTGAATCGAGGGTTTGGGTAAGTTGATTTTTGTTTGGGGGGGAGTTTATAATTAAGATTATTATTCTCACTTTTTTGGTGATTTTAATGAGTGTCTTTATTTCATTGGGGAATCTCGCCGAGAGACATGAGTTAGTGCAATGTAATGAATTTTCAATAGATTTATTCAGATAGTTGGGGATTAAGTTTTTATTTACATTGCAGAATATTTTCACTCAGAAAAAAATATAATTTTACTAATCAAATATTTCTCGGACAAGATTTTAAAGTGAAATTTTGTGTGTAAATTTCTATTAGTTGGTTGTCTAAAGACGAGTTTGGTTGGACATAATTACAATTTTTTCACAGTGTTGCGAATATGAAAGATGTTTTCTGGATGACTTTGTTCAAATTGTATTTTACAAGGAAGATTATGGAATTCAACCTACAAACTAAACTCAGAATAAAGATAAAAAGTGGTTATTTAACAAAAATAATTACTATACTTCACGAACTCATGAATTATGACTTGCAATTAGGCATTATTTTTTTTTAAATTTAACATTTACTTGTGTGGATGTAATTGCTCAAGGAAAATAAACTTTCTATTACACATCTTGAATCCGTGTACAGTTATTCATTTTAAATATTAATTTTGTAGTTTTACGATAAAGAAAATAGATACACTTTTAAGAGTATGTAATATTCATACAGTAATCAATTAAGTCACGTTTCATGAAATTATACGGCCCGACAAAAATTCAATTTCCCCAAAAAGTGTTCGTTATCAGATTATGTGGAACGTGCATCTAAATAAATAATAGAATAGTAATAATAGAATAATCGCGATGTACTTCGATAACAGTAATTATTTATGAAAGCGTTAGCTGGGGCGTGTCAGCCTGTACACACCGCGTGACTGACTGTCGTGAGTTGGAAAATTTAGTTTGACTGATAAACGCAAACAGCCTGATGGCTTTTCACTCATAACATCTTCAATCTAATTAGGTTTTTATAATTAATTGGATGATTGAAGAAGCAGGGTAGAGTCAAGCTCGGGTCATCTGCATTAGCCATCAGTTGATAAATGTTCAACCGACAAATCATAAAAATCTTTCTCCCCCACTCTGACTCGTCATCTTAATTTATTGGGTACTATGTCTATTATTATTTTTATGTGAAAAGCACGCAATAACGGGGGTACCTTTTAAGCTGATCAAATGGATAAATTTAAAATGGAATCTCAAATTAATTCATTACGCTTTCATACCCTTAAAGATTCGTATTCAATGGACAATCAAAACATGAGGATTAAAAAGTTCTTTTTTCAATTTATCGCTTTCGGACCACTCTAATATTATAAATGGTGAGAGAATACGAGATGACATAAGTAGTATCACTGCTGAAAGATTGTATCGTAAATTGGTCAAAATAACAGAAATAAAATAGGTATGGATCTTTGAAAATCCGTGACGACGTCCCTGAAATTTAGTAATAATCTCCCCAAAAATGCCAAAATTACTGCATTTCAGAATTTTGCCGGTGTTGAATTTGAATCACTAATCCCTATGAATTGGGAATAAATTTATATCCCCGTAGAAATGAATGACTGCACATAACACGTCGATACCACTCGAAATTATGTCTCATTATGGGTTTAAAAATCGACGTTTCGAGGGCACTCTATTTATCACTGGAATTAAATGTCAGTTGTGTAAAAATTAACAGTTTAAACACTTGATTCGGTTTTTCCGGAGATTAACCTCAATTTATTTATTTATTAATGTTATTGAAAGTAGGGCAGTTTCTATTAGAATCCGAATCTAAAAGTTGTTTTAGGGTAATTCCAGCTTCACTTTAATCTTTACATAAAATTTGTCATCAGTGGTGAGAGGTCCATTCGACCTCAGTGAATTGTCGTCATTTAAATCCGCCCACCCATAAATAATAATGCCGAATTCAAACTAAAACACCACCGGTGTATACTTTCCTGCAGCCTTATGACGTATGCATGGTCTAAATGTCGTTGGAGGTACTCCCCAATGTTGAAAATCATGGGCCGAAAGTGGTGGAGGAATGAGAGTTGGGAGAAGGCCTGAGAATTGTCGTATACGATGGGCAAGGCATTTTCAGAAGGTGAGACAGAGAGATTGAGGGATTTTGAGGGGTGGATAATACTGGTTGGACAGCGGGCGTGCACGCCACGATATAGAATTTTAATATAGTGCTTTACGAGCGCGATTGTCCGCCATTTTACGGTCTCTATAGGATGGCCATTTGAATTCTTAGATCTGCATACTTCGCGGAATTGCGGTGGAACGATGGGCGAGAGGATATCTCTCTCTGTTTTCTCTTTTACCCTCGCCTCCTCCCGCCCCTTCCTCCCCCTTCGCCCCCTTACACCCCCTATTTGCCGTATACCTATTACCCTGGCACACACAGGGACGTATGTAATGTACGCACCAGTCTCCAGCGTTTCGTTCAAAATATCTCTGCCTCCTATATGTTATGGCATAATAAAACAATAACGATTACACTGGGCCTTGGATTACTCAGGCACGCAATTTATCGTCGAATATAGGCAATACGTTTTATGAATGCTTCATTGAACTTTAGAGGAGCGGAGGAAGATGAAAAAGGCTGGGCTTTGGGTCATAATAAGGACAATAAGGCTTGAATTGTTCTTTTGGTGGAATGGAGAATGGAGGGATTGGGGTAATTAAGAGATGGGGAATTTCATTTCTCGGTGATTAGAGGGTTGGTTGGCTTGGTGGGTGGTGGAGGGCTCGCCGGGGATTGATTGAATTATATTGCATATGGTTGAATGTGTTTTAGAATGCGATGGAGTATGCATTCCCCGAAGGCAAAAATTAATTTTATATTTCTTCGTGTAATTATATTATTTTTCACGTCAGAGAAGAGAATTTTATATTGGATGGGATTTGGAATGGGTAGGATGCCATCCGAAATTATTCTCAATAAAAATCTGCAGGAAATTTTTACTGAAAAAATGGATAGTCCAGACCGGAATTGGCCATAATATTTCATGATATTTGAGAAAATGGCTTTTTCAAACATTTTATATTAGCGTTTGGGTTGAAAATTGAACACCTTTGGGATGAATGGAAGTTCATGTAACAAAGCCTTAGATTTTTATATCTTTGGTTTTATATTAAGAGAAAAAACTTCTTATTGCGAGTATGACATTACTCTCATGAAGAAATTCATGGCTCAAAAATTCACAAGAAGAAAATAATATCTTACTGTGATTTCTGCGGAATTGGAGGGGTAGGATTAGTTTTGGGAAGCTAAGCAGCGCTGAGTGTAGTCACTAAGTGGCCTGGTGATCGCGAGGGAATACTTCGGAAAGCCCGGCCAATTTCGGAAAGAATAATGGAAAATTACCGAGTAAAAAGTGAAAAGTAGAGATAAAAAAAGAATAAGCTAACCGTACAAACCAAAAGGTAGGCAAGGAAGTAAATTTATGTAAATACATACAATAATATTGAGGATATTCATTAATTGCTGACTTGACGGCGCCATGATTACTACTTTTTTTATCCTGAAATTTTATTCTGCAAATTATGTCCATTATAACCCTCCAATTGAAGGTCATCCTCAAAATCAGACAATAAACTTTAAGGGATGATATTTTCCTAACCTAACTTCCTTTTTAAACCTAACTATTTTTTTTGAAAATTAAAAAAAATTCTGATTAATAGTTTGTTCAAAATTTTGACATTTGTACAATAGCAAAAATGAGTGAAAAAGCATTAATAGCTTTGTATAAATTCTTACACATCGAGACGATTCTTACATATCGAGGGATCATTCGACATGAGATCTGGCGAATGTGATCTATATTAAAATACTTTCGAAATATAAACATTTAAATGTTATCCTCTTGTCTCAGGAGAATTTGTCCCCCATGTCAGTACACATTTTTCTGCTTAAAAAACCGCGATATAAATACCTAAAAATCTATAAAGTAGTTCTGAAAATCAAATCTTTTTATCCGTGATCTCATATTCACAAACACCATTACCCATGACCAAATCATTTTCCATAATTAAACAATTTTCTTTCTCATTTAAAGTGCAGTTTAAAATTCATGAATACTTGACTGAAAATGACAAGACAAAAAGATTGTCAAAAACTCAACTTCCAAGTGTGATAATAATAAGTACAATAGAAGGGGTTGATCTCCCTTTTATCTTCGCATAGAAATATCCGAAATGTGTGTAGAGTAACGACGCTAATTTAGCATCCTCCCAAACCTCGCAGTGCGGTGTAAACGAGAGTAGGTAGAGAGGAGTTGAGGTGGGAGGACGAGGAGGGGGTGGAAAGAGTAAAAACCCACACCCTTAAAGAGTCGGCATAATCGCCTAGCGATATAAGCCCCCGCGTATCAGTTATAATTTACAATGTTATGGCGATTTTATGTATATCTTGCGACCGTATAACCCAACCCGAGTTGAAGTATTATTTAAATTAAACGGGGCTAAACTAAGCGAACGGAGCATCGAAGTTATGGGGTGGCTTGTGGGTGGAAAAGGTGGTGGTATTTTCTTTTTTTTTTCTTTCTGTGAAATGTGGTGGGGGAGAAGGGGCGCGTTTGAGCGTAGGTGCCAGCCTGCCGGCATGCAAATTATTATCGCGGGGCGATAATTTAAATGCATATTTTGCCTCACTATATCATTTTATTATTGCCCAAGCTGAGTTAAGCAGAGAGCGCGTTAGAATGTGATGGCTCTCTCACCTTTTTCATCCGGGAGAAAGAGGCTTCTGCCGAGTTTGCTGCTTGAGCATTTTCTGATGGTTATGCATCAAATTTTGAAATGTCTATGATGATACTTGTGGAGGAATTGGGGTGTGTAATGAGTATTTTGGGAGTGACTGGTACAAATAGATAAGTTGGGGGCACAAAGGAAATTCTGAGAAATTTTTCCACAATATTTTTCAGAATGAGGATGGATTAGTCGTGTGGTTTTTACGACAGAAAAATAAATATTGTAGGAAATAATGGTGAAGTGGGTGTCGGAATTAACGACTGTTATGTAACTTTTCTTTTTGTAATAACAAGAAAAGATACATAAAAAATTTTTTTTCTTTTAAACTGAGTGAATTCTCGACAAAATGAAGAGTTTGATATTTTCCTTCGAACAGAGAAAACAACAATCAATTTTTTTACTTCTACCAAAAATAGGATTACTTTCATTTTCGTTGTTTTTCCTACACTTTCTGACAAAAACCCAACGGGACATTGACATTTTTCATGCAAGACTTTATTTAGAGATTTGGTCAAATCTCAATTACGATTGAAATTTCAATGTGCGTAATAGATTCTCCCCTTCAAATTACCCGATATCTAGAATATTGAGGATACATGTCTTAATGCCTTAATTTGCAAGTCCAGAAATGACTCAAAGGTGACTCAATCGCGCCAATAACGTCTTAAAAGAAGAAAACGAAACTGCTGTAATCTGAAACTTAATTTTTTAAAAAGCCGCAGGTGAATTTCATTGACGATGAGGTGAAATTGTCGGCATTTCAGAATGACTAAATTCCCTCAATTAAACTGCTCCCTTAATTCATTCATCCCCAGCAATAATTCACTATTTCATTACTCTCTCATCATGTGATTACCATTTCCCATTAAAATTTCAATTTTCATTAAATTAAATAAGACATTTTCGGAAGCTTTTATGAATTATTCACCCACTTAAAATTCAAAAATCTTATCAAAAACTAATGCTATTAATTAACCACATACAATTTTCCTCCTAAACCTGGCAAATGAACTTTTCCGAGATGCGATGAATGATAAATGAAATTAAAAGCTCCTTTCTTTATCTCTCTGCTGTAATTAAGATAATAAAAATGCAAGTTTTCTATATTGAATTTGGTCACCCTCCAGACAGAGGCTCGAAGTACGTGAGGCTGAATTCTACATGGGAACACCCGCACCTTTCCTTGGTCACCAGAACGAATAAGGGGCTAGGAAAGAGCAGTGGTCAGTATTTTAATTCCCGACCGTTATCGCAGGCACATAAGAGGGAAGGGGTTGGAGGGGGTGGAGGAGTGGGAGAGGGGGGCTGGGATGGGGGTAATGGGGATGGTGTGGATAAAGGAAGTGAGAGGAATGGGAAAAGAGAGGAAAAAGGAGAGCAAGGGGGTTTAGGTTCGGGTCAGCGGTAAAAGATACATGTAAGTTGACCCCGCCCTCGGGACCTCTCTGGACGCTTATGAATATTAATTACGTCCCCCTTTGCTCTCCTCTCGCGAGTACCAGCCCAGCAGTAGCTAGCCCCCTCCCCCTCTATCCCACCCACAACTCTTTCTCTCGACGAGAACAAATTAGACCTTTCCTTCCATGCATTTCCCTTTTATTCGCGGAGACTCCTCTTAAACTCGGGAAAATCCGCTGCCCACTATCCAATTCAACTGGACTCACTACGAACCACATCCACGCCCTGGGCCCGTTTTATTATAATACAAGTGAGTAGTATTGCACCCAGTCTCCCTTCCCCTTCTCCTCATTTTCCAAGTACATGCAAGGAAGACGGTTAAGGGTTGTCGATTTTGCATTCAAATGTGGGGGAATTTTTTTTTCTCTCGTTCGAGAAGAGAGAAGAGTTAATTTTGTGAGAGCTGTAGGTTTTTAAAAATTATTGCTGGTTGTAGCTGATAAATAAGTAGGTG